>MU224491.1:1827996-1854501 GCA_018584345.1 Thuja plicata
TGACTTGGCAAGCAATGCCTGTGACTGTGAACCTGTAAGAGAATCCATCTGACTGAGTTTGGACTGCTCACGAGTTAACCTGTCACAGAAGGTCTCAAAAGAGGGCATAACATGTCATGCACCCAGTCCATCCATAGTGGAGTAGAAGGTAGAAGTGAAGATCTGATAAGGACCATGAAGCTTGGAGAGTATCAAGAAGATACACTCATCGTCTGACTTCGTCTTTCCAGCAACCTGTAAAATAGATCGAAGGGACTTGAACTTCATCAGGAAGTCCTCAATGCTGGTGAATGAGTCAGGTGCCAAAGAGGTGAACTCTGCATCTATCTGGAGAATCTTGAACTAATCCATGGTGCCAAAAAAGGTGGAGAACTTGTCCCACATATCCTTGGGTGTAGTCAGACCATCCAGGTGGAACAACAACCCATCTGAAATGTTCATGGCAATGAGGCCCATTTCCTCATCCATCCTATTTCTGTGCATAAGCGCCTCATAAGGCCTCTGAAGAACTAGCTGAGCCGCATCCATGCAGGACCATAAACCTTGTGACATGAGGAGTCTAGTCATGTGTGGCTTCCATGTGTGATAGTTATGTGGTGTCAGCCGGGCCACAGAAGGGTCCGACATTGAGAGAAGAATAAGACGGAAGTAGAAGGGTCAATTTCTGAAAGTAAATAATAGAAAGCAACAACACCCCCCCATAATGTATGATTCTAACCCCTGTACAATAGAGAACCAATAACTGAAAGCACAAAGAAGACTAGAGAAAAACCTGAACACCGAAAGTAAAGTAGAAGGGAAAATAAAGCCTCTACTTCAATGCTGAAAACAGGAACTCAAATGTCTGAATCAGGAAACCAAACTAGCATCATTATGTCTGTCTCGGAAAGACCTTTCCGACGATATAAGATACTTGCATTTTTGAGTCTGTTTGCTCAAGTTACGAGCAAAAAACCAACAGGACCCTCAAAGAACATGCTCCCTGGAAAAACACAGGGCCCACCTTAAAATTGACGGTCGTTTGGCCGTCAGATGACGTCTTGGTTACGTCAGCTGACGTCACTGCCGGGGACCAGGCAGCAATCGAGCAGAGGTGGGGCACTGGTGGTGCCCGAGCGGAGGGTGGGCGGTGCCTGAGCGGAGGGAGGGCGGAGGGTGGGCGCTAGTGGCAAACCGGTGGTGCGCCGGTGCATCCGCTGGCGGCGGTGGCCCTCTAGAGGCGCGCGGGTGGTGCAAAACTTTTAACACTGCAGGAATTTTTTTAAACGCAGAAAATCATTAAAAAATGATTTTTTTTAAAAAAAATTTCAAAAAATTTCTCGTTTTGCGTGTCCGTACGGCCCTAGTAGGCCAAAAAAATTTCCCTATGGTCACAGAGGCCAAAATAGTCAAACTTTATATGTTTTTCGACTCTCCCAGGCCTTCTGAATGCAATGGCGGAGTTCATTTTTGCTCAAATGACTCCAGAAAATGGTGCCTCCTTCAAAGTGACAAAAAGAACCCCAGAGAAGCTGTGGCTGTCGTCTTCGAATCGTGGCTTCAAAAAACCTTCGATCAGGCAACGACAAGGTGGCTCTGATACCATGTAGGATTTGAGAAACATGAAAATCCATAGAACCCGAATACACCTGCATGCAAATGACCTGATACAAAGTAGAAGCACAAAGACGAAAAAGCAGAACTCGGAGATGCTCAAAAGAAGAGTCACGATATTATTCTCTAAGATGTAAAAAAACATTACAAAGTTCAGCCTATAAAGGTGAACAAACCCTAATAACAGAAAAGCTAGGTTGTGCAATATAATTAATATAAATTATTAATTATATGCACCTAAGAGATAGCTTAAGCGAAAAAGAGTAAGTAAACTAACTAATTACTCTAACAGGGACAAGTTGAAGATCTTCTTTTTCAACACTAAAATAGGAACGCAGAATCCTATAGCATGGATTTTTGGCATCCACACTGGAATACTACCAGGTAATTTTCTTGGTACACCTCCCTTTTATAGAGCCTCAAAATTTACCCATTCGAAAAGTTTGATAGATGGTTGTATAGCAGAACTAGAAGGTTGGAAAATCAAGTGGCTAACCATGGCAGGGAGAGTACTGATGCTGAAAACTATGATCTCAGCTATGCCAATCTTCTCAATGGCATGCTTCAAAATCTCATCCAAAGTGCTTAAAACCATCCAACAATAGATGAGAAAGATCCTCTAGAATGGGGCTCACGACCATGAAAAAATCCCTTTGACTACCTGGGAAAATCTTTGTGCTCCAAAAGGCAACGAGGGGGTCGGGTTGCAGAGTTGGAAGTTGATTAACAATGCCATTGGGGCCTAGCTGATCTGGCAGATGTACAGCACCCAAAAACAAAGATGGTTCAATTTTTTACAAGAAAAATACCTCGACAGTCAGGACAGAGATAGAATACTCACAATTGCAAATCCCCCAAAAGGCTCAGCATTGTGGAATTTTCTCCTAAGTTGCAAACACCTGGTCACAAATCATTTGACATGGAAAGTGGGGAATGGGAAAAAGAAAAACTTATAGAGATAATTTTGGAATGGCCAAGAGGCACGGCAAGAAACAAAATATTCCATAGAGGATTATTGATGTAATATCACAAACCTGGGGCAGAAAGGTGGCAGATTTCATAGACCAGCAAGTATTTGAGGAAGGTAATTTTGTTAAATGGAAAGATGTGGATGCTCTGGGTTTGGGTCTAGAAGATGAGGAACATCTAAATATTATTCTAAGAAGCCACGATATTCTATTTTCAAGAGAGACGAACACTTTGCAATGGTGCAATTTCAAAAGTGGTAGATATTGAGTGAAGGTTGGGTATACTATACTAGAGGCAAAATTTTAGAAAGTAGAATGGGAGGAAAATGTCTGTTCACACAAACATTGTTTGCCCAAAGAAATAATTTTTACATGGTTGGATGGCAATAGGAAAATTCTGACAAGGGATAGACTAATGAGACTTGGGTTTGCAGGGCCTTTTAGGTGTGCCCTCTGTGGGCATGCAGAAGATACACTAGACCACATTTTTATGAACTGCAAATTTGCATAGACTTCCTGGAAGTTTGTTTTAAATATATTAGAATAGCAGGGTCCTATGCTCGAAAACCTTTGAGAGTGGCTTGAAGCTTGGCAAAGTCCAAAACAAAAATTGCCCTTTGTGTCAATATGGAAAGTTTTGTTGTCTACTATTTTGTGGACTATCTGGAAGGAGAAAAATAGACAGATCTTCAAAGTGAAGGAGGAGGACACTACAAGTTTCCTCTCAAGACCAAAGAAGTCAAATCTTGGAGCAGTCTGGATGACAAAGAACCTAGGCATTCAGAAACTAGTCTTGGAAGTGGATTTTTTGCTGGTAATCAATGGGATCAAGAAATGAGAAATGGGCATGTGGTATCTAAAGCAATATATCTGATGCATAAGAGCCCTTCTCAAAAACATCCCAGAGGTGCAGATTATCCATGTTCACCATGAGGCCAATGAAGTGGCATACTTATTGTCCAACATTGGAGTGAGGAGACCAATCAACGACAAAAATGAAATTTTGGAAGATTTTAGCAAATTTGAATGGGACGAGATGGTACAAACAAAGGTCACACCTATGAATACTTGAAACTACAACATTTATGAAAGTGGAGGTGCAAAATGAGATTACATGTAGATCTTTTTGTACTTTGAACCTCCACTTTGTGGAAGAAGCCCATGTGACTATAGCGACGCGTGCAAAAAAAGGCAGCATAAGGTGGCAAGTTTTGGTTTTGCATGAGGCCATTTTTGCAGTGGTAACTATGGAAACACACCACAATGAAAATCTAGTACAAACAACTCCTTTCCACACAAGGTTGATGGATCCCGTCTGATGTATCCATGATGATACATAGTACAGTAGCCCTATATTGCGATAGGCCAACTACGAGGCGACATTCGAGGAGTCACATTTCTTCTTTAAAGCACAGTGCCCATGAGCCTTTTGTCATGAATTTGCAGAGTGCAAGCTAAGAGGAGAAAGGTGAAGCTATGGAGGTGAGCTGAGAGTGCAGTGTTTTCTTCATAGTTTTGGTGGGTGGTGAAGGTATCGCAATGGAGGCAAATTTTTTGTTGGACTCCCTGAATCAACTCCCAGCCTTCAGGAATGAAATCATAGCCCAGTGGCTTGGAAATGTGTTCTGCTTTGATGATCCTGAGTTCCTTGAGGTGATTTCCACCATTTTTGGGGAAGAATTCCTAAACTTTAATGCAAGGCCTTGCACCAATTTGGATATTTCCTCCCTCTTTTTGGCGTTGGGACTCATGGTGGGCAACACAAAGATTGAAATCCTTTCGGTGGCAAGGAAATGCTTGGAGCCCAAATGATCTATCAGGCTCAAAGGGATTGTGGACCGAGCAAAACTAAGAGTGGGACTATGGATGACGCATGCCCCATGGTACTTGATAGGGGGCAGTCCAAGCACGGTCCAACCCCTGGTGGTGTGGAGTTCATCACAACCTATGGCCGTGAGACTTCCTGATGTTTGGCTTGGCTGGGTGATGGTTTTGGACTACCTAAATAAAGTGGAGGAATGCAGAGTGTAGAGCAGTGTGGCAGGACAAAAACGCCAAAAGACTACACCAATAAAATACACTGCTCTAGTGGATGACACAGATAGGCCAAGGCCCCACCATCAACTACAGAAGAAGGAGGATACCTCTAGAGCCACTCCGGTAGGGGAAAGGTAAATCCCAAACTTCTCACGGGAGGAAGCAAAGGGATGGTTTCAGTAGGGTGGGGTTTTATTTTTTTTGCCTTCTTTCCTCAACAAGGAAGATTATCTGGTTTTGGATGTAAGCACATTGTGCTTTTTGGGTATGGGCATGAATCTTTGTGGGTAGAAGCATTAATGTTGGCTTAGGAGCCTTTAGGTTTTTTTGTGAGCTTTTTGAACTGTGGAGATCTTTACAGAAACTTTGCAAAATTTATTGTAATCCGATTAATATTAATACAAATATTCAAACTTTACCGATCAAAAAAAAATATTCCATCATTAGAAACATTAAATGGAAGATTAAATGAAATATATGTAAATAAATATATAAAGAATACATATTTATAATACATTTAACTAAAATTAGAATCTTGACCTCATATTTCTTGGAAGACTTTCTAAGTTAGAATAGAAGTTTGGGTTATAATAAAATTATATTTGATTGGATAGTTATGTTTTGAATTTAATATTCCTTGTAAGAGTGGAAGTCATGTCATGAATTTACATAAGCATGATGGCTAGATTCTAGAAATAATTAAGTTAAGGTAGGAATTTTTATAAGAAGACTAGTAGAAGTTCATGAAATAAATAAGCATATTAATACTTTTAAAAGATAATTAGAATACCATAACTTGTAAGTTGAAAATAATAATTAATATTTCTTAAGTAATAGACACTATACAATAATTATCATTTTTTATATTATACAAGATCCCCACTCCCCGTTACCAATTTTCACTAGTTTTGCTCTAATTGGTAGGGTTGTTATCAGCCCTATTTTTTCTGGTGAAGAAGGTTCACTTTTTTTACTAAATTTATCTATTTTGGCGGATTACATTCAGTTATCAGTTTGCTTTCTCGGTTTTAAGTTGTTGTTGCACTTCTTAATTATATTGCTAAAAAATGTTGTCCTAAGTTATTAAAAAGCAGAGTTTGTAAAGTATAGATATGATAAAGTCCATGTTTTTTAAAGAAAATACTTTGCTCATTTCAAACAAAAATGTACAACATTTAAACTGGCCCACACAAGTAGTGGTTGCTCTCAAAAAATATAAATCTGAACGTACATTTCAAGATGAACAAAATCTCTTTTATCAATTAAGAGAGATACAAATAATAAAATGAATTCATCATGCAACCACACAACCCATGGTTTAGGCTAATGCAAGCATGCATTTAAAGTTTGAAATGCAGAAATAAAAGCTGAATTTTATCTTTACAAATGTAAGGAGTCAAGACAGGAAAGATAGGGTTAGGCCCCCCATTGCCTGGTATTTTTGTTGAGAGCTTGAAATTGTTGCAGTCCTAGATCCGCGTCCGAAGTATTCTTGCAAGAGAAAGGGAAGAAAGGGGTCAGTTCTTTTGAACTAAGCAATGGAGGAACTAGACCTGATATTCTATTGTATTGATCCCCATCCATTTCCAAAGATGAAAACAAAATGTATAAAAAGAAGATGCAGAAAAGAACAAGTGTTTTATTAATAAGTTTGCTCAATGTGAAGAAATGGGTATGAAGACATAGTAGGTTTTTGAGAGGACATACATTCATTACATGCATGGAACTCTCCAACTGGGAAAGGAAGAGGCCAAGATCAAAGTTTTGAGGAGGTTGTTGAGGGGGCATGCATAAGTTTCAAGCATGGGACCTTCTAGCTGAATCATGGAGTTGTTTGAAGACTAGGTTATGGTAAGGGATATGCTTTTTAAAGTTTGAAACCTTCTAACTAACATCATGTTGTAGAGATATTAAAAGGATATCACTATCCTTTGTTATGATTTCAAAATCAAAACAATGTATTAAGGAAGCATTACCACAATCAATCTTGTGGACAACATTAACAGGAGCAACTACAGATTATCTAAGAACAATCATGTTGACATAGAGATAGATAAGTTTTAGTCTAGCCACATAATCAAAGTGAAATACAAAGTTCTTGAATAGAAAGATCACATTAAAAGCATTAAGGGGGGCTGCTGCAACAAGATCATCAAGCACATGAAGGAGAGTCATTCCAAGAAACAGTGAGCAGGAAAGTGTTGACATTTGACACTAATGATGAGGGAGAAGGGAGAAACATAAAGAAAGTATCATGTAGTGATATAATATGTTCAAGGTTCAAATGTGTAATGATACAACATGGTCATCTACAGTATTGAAAATAATCATCAGAACATAACAGATTACCATAAGAATATGTTACTGTTATAAAGAATTAGTCAGTCATAATAGTGAGCAACAAGTATTATTCATACCAAGGGGTAGAGATATTTTGTAGTGTTTTGATAATGCTTATAATGGATTCACAATGGAACCTATAATATGTTCATTAAGAAACATTGGTGCCACTGTCATATCAAGCTTGAGTAGTTATCAAAGCAAGCCAAATATCATAACGGCCACTATCGGATCAAGCCCATGAAAACATTATTAGAGATGACATTTTTAGGCTATAATGGACAGAAGAAAAGAATATACATCAAGTCTTGAAATATTTTAAAAGGATCCCACTTGCAGTCAGATTTACAAAGAAGCTACATTTTTTAAAAACTTCAGGAGCAACAAGCATTGAAGCAGTATATATCATAAAAGAAATCTTATCATAGAAGGAAATCTACAGTTTGCAGCTAATTGCATGATAGTATGCATATAAATCTATGTGTCTAAAGTAAAGATGAAGCTACAGAAAAGGAAAATCTACTTACAAACAACATTGTCAAAGGATTGTACAACATTTTAAAAGGACAAATATAATGCTTGGGAGCAGTCTTACTTGGTGAGGAAATAAGGACTAATCATATTTATTGTTGAAAGGATGCAAAGTGTTAATATTGTTATAGAGAGGCGGGCTATAGAATCAATTACAATGCCAAGGGATATCAATGTTGAATATACACAATCATGATCATATTCAGGAAAGGGCTAGATCATTTCAATAGAATTGAGTACATAAAATCAAAGGATCAAAATATTTTAATATAGTGATACATTGCATCATAAATACATCATGGGAGCATATTCAATGATTTAAAGTCAAAGGTGGAACACCAAGCTGTCATATGGAAGGAAGGCATACATAATGTATGGAATCATCATGAAAGCACATAACATTGTTACCACAAAGAGAATTCTCAAGGTGAATATAGCAAACAAAGGAAGCCAATAAAGACAGAAGTCTTCAAAGGAAAACTACTTTTGGAACTATTTGCATAGTGCATAACCATCAAGTCATCATGGAGCATTCAATAAAGCTATGAAAAAATAGCATATTGAAAACTGGAGAAGATATCATAATGTAATTAGAGGATAGAACAATCAAATAACTTGTCATCAAATTTGTATTTGAGTGCAGAGGAGGTTTGTATGATGGTCATTATGTGTTGAAGACAATTATTAAATTGTGTATTGTCATTGATGTATACACAAATGTCTAATCCTAACTGAGCACAGTCAGTGTATGTCGAGCTCTCTTGGGCATTGAAGAAGACTCCAGTATCAGCCAAGTGATTCTCAATACTAACTAAGTTCACTTAGGAAATACAATAAGGTTGGGCATTGAAGAATTACAATGTTAACTAAGTTATTCATTTAGTGTCAGCCAACTAACAACAGTTTACACTTTATGTTTAATTGGTTAATTGCAAGCTGACAGATTTGAGTTTATTGTTTATTTGTAAGGTTATTCAAGCTGACTTGACAAGGGTTATCATATATATACAAGGTTAATTTTGGATTGAATATGAGAGTTTTGATATGAAGAGTGAAGGAGAATAAGAGGGAATTTGGATTAAGGACAGAATATCCAGACTGAGTTGCATAAGAATATTTGATCAGTAAGGATCCAATTAAAGATAGAACAGAGATCTAAATCTGCAAAGATAGTTGCTTATTCAATCAGATCAATTCATTGTTACTCTCTAACAATTTTAGTAGTGATCCAAATCTCTTTACAGAGTAGACTTAACAGTCTTTCATAAATCCTCTTACAAGGTGGCATTTCTACATTGAAGTATTTAAAGACCTATAACAAGGCCACTCCTTACAGGGTGATTAAATCCTCTAACAAGGTCACACCTTACAGTGTATTTTGTAACCTTTAACGGGGTTGGCTCCTAACAGGGCTCACTTCAGAAGAGTGAAAAATATTAACTAGTTGCAATTGGTGGTTTTCCCAAATTGGGTTTCCACAGTAAATCTTGGTGTCATCTGTGTACATGTTATTTTCTTTATGCTTTGTGTTTCTGCACTTAATCACTAATGGATAATTACATTTAGTATCTTAAGATTGCTTTGTTAACCAAGTAATAGTAGAAAATCTTTGTTAACCGAGTAACAGTGATAAGTTTGATTAAGGCATCTACGGGACTTGGATTTGTTTTTTTGGTAACTAATTCACCCCTCCCCTCTCAGTTACTCAACTCATTTCCAACAATTGGTATCAAAGCTTTTGGTGCTTTCAGGGAAGGTTTCAAAGGCCTAAGCTAAAGATCAAAGATGTCTTACAGAAGGTAGATCCCCAAGCTTAACAAAGACCACTTTGCTGCATGGCAAGAGTTGATGAGGCTACATCTATCTACTATTGGAGATATTGGCTTGCAATTCTTGGACCACAAGTATGTGGAACCATCTAGAACTATATTTATGGATCAAATGGTGGACATGAAGAATCATAACATAATTATGATTGATATATCTTCTTCACTCAGCTATTCAAAATTTGATGAAGTCAAAGACTGCCCTACTGCCTATGATATGTGGAAGAAACTGCATTATATCCATGGAGGAGATGACAATGTAAAGAGAGCCAAAGAAAAGAGTCTCAGAGGTCAATTTGATCAGATGAAAATGAAATAAGGAGAAGACATTACAAAATACAATGAAAGAATCAAGAAAAGTGTCAATGTCATCAGAGCTGCTAGTGGACAGATTGAAGACAAAATAGTGATTAGTAAGGTATTGAGAACTTTACTTCCTATCTATGCAATTAGAGTTTCAACTATTCAAGAGATGAGATGCAGTAATGATATAACTCTAGATGCATTGGTTAGAAGGCTAAAAACTTTTGAGTTGGATAATTTTGACAATTATTCTCCTAATCCTAGTAATTTTGAGTCTGCATTCAAAGCCAAATTAAACCTTGGTAAGATGGATAGAAAAGGAAAACAAATTGACAATGATAGTGATGATGAATTTGATGATGAAGATCTAGAAATCATTGAAGCATTACTTGCAAAGAGAGCTGCCAAAGGAAAAGGGAAATACAAAGCAAGAATGACATTGATTTTCTTCTCATGTGACGAAGTTGGACACATTGTTTCTAAGTGTCCAAGAAAAGAAGACAAAGATGAGAAAAAGTTCAACAAGTACAAAGGAAAGAAATATTTCAAAAGCTACAAGGACAAAGGTAAGAAATCTTGTTATATTACAAAAGATTATGATAGTGATGAAGAGGAAGATGAAATGGTTTACATTGTTATTAAGGATGAGTCGGACAATGAAGAAAATGAAAAGACTGAACTTTTCTCTCATGTTAATGACACTTGGATAATTGATAGTGGTTGTTCTCACCACATTACTGGTGATAAAACTAAATTTGAACATCTTGAGCACTATGATGGTGGGAGTGTCAGATTGGGGAATAATGAACCTTGCTATGTGAAAGGTAAAGGCTATATTTCTCTAACTGAAGGAATCAAATGTGATAATGCTTATTGGGTTGAAGGACTAAGGCATAATCTACTGAGTGTGGCACAATTGAATAACATTGGATTCAAGGTAGAATTCATGAATGCTAAGGCCAAGCTCCTGGATGGTAACGGTAACCTAGTTGGAACTGGTAGGAAAACAAAAGGTAATCTATTATATCTTGATCTCACTGAAAGTTCATGTTTTATTGCACAAGTAGAAGAAAGTTGGTTATGGCATAAAAGGTTGTGTCATGTGAACTTTGATAACCTAGTCAACATAAGTAAGAATAGAAGAGTAAGAGGTATTCCTATTTTGAAGAAACCTGAATTGGCAATATGCAAACAATGTCAAATTGGGAAGATGGGCAAAACTAGTTTCAAGAGAAAGAATTACAACACTAAAGAAGTCTTGGAGTTAGTGCATACTGATCTATGTGGACCAATTGGAACAACAAGTTACACTGGAGAGAAGTATGTCATTCTATTTGTTGATGATCATTCCAGAATGATGATTGTTATGTTTTTCAAGGAGAAATCAGAAGCTTTTCAGAAGTTTAAGTGGTACCTTGCCAGAGTTGAGAAGGAAACAGGAAAGAAACTAAAGTTCCTAAGATCTAATAGAGGAGGTGAATTCATTTCTAATGAGTTCAATGAATTTTGTAATGAAAGAGGAATCAAGAGACAAGTATCTGCCCCTGGTACACCACAACAAAATGGAATAGCAAAAAGAAGAAATAGATCTATTATGGATTGTGCAAGAACCTTGATGATTAAAAAGAATGTTGCAACCAAATACTAGAAAGAAGCTATCAACACTGCAGTTCACACCTTGAACATAGTTCAACTTAAGAAAGGTACTGATCACACACCTTTTGAATTATGGTATGGCTATAAACCCAATGTTCATTATTTCAAAGTATTTGGAAGTGAATGTTATATCTTGAAGGAAGCAAGAAATGGAAAATTTGATGTAAAAGGTGATGAAGGCATATTCCTAGGCTACTCCTGTAAAAGCAAAGCATATAAATGTTTGAATCTTTCTACTCATAAAGTCATAGAAAGTGTGCATATTAATATTGATGAGTTTGCATAGAGAAGTGAAGAACAGAGTAGTAAAGAGCCTGAGGACTACGGGAACTTTGTGTATTATGAACCTAACACTGTACCTAAGACACAAGAAATGGTGATTGGACTAAAAACATTGGTACAACCTCTGAGTTCACCAGCACAAACATTGTTACAAACTGTGCAACCCGAGCTGCTAATAGTTACAACCGAGTCTTAGACAGAGGGAACCAATTCTCAGACAAAGGAAATTGAGACTCAGATAGAGGGAACCAAGTCTCAGATGGTCGAACCTGAGTCTCAGTCAGAAGATAAGAACATAATTTTTGAGCATGGTGAACCAAGTGGAACAAGCCCAGAATAAAAGAAGAAGGAACCTATACTTGCAAAATATGTCAGAAGGCATCATGCACCCAAACAAATAATTTGAGATTAGACAGAAAGTATAATGACAAGGAACATACTTAAAGGTACATGTTTGCTTAGTGAAATTGAACCTAGAACCATTAAAGATGCTTTGAATGATGAAAGTTGGATAGAAGACATGAATAAAGAAATTGAGCAGATAGAAAAGAATAAAATATGGACTCTTGTGCCTAGACCAAAGGACAAGAATGTAATTGGTACTAAGTGGGTTTTTTAGAAACAAGTTGAATGAAAAAGGTGAAGTTTCTAGAAACAAGGCAAGATTAGTGTGTAAAGGATGTGCTCGGGAAGAGGGTATTGATTATGGAGAAACTTTTGCTCCTATTGCAAGACTTGAAGGAGTCAGAACTCTTCTAGCATATGCAACACATAAAGGATTCAAGGTATACCAAATGGATGTAAAATCTTCATTCTTGAAAGGAATTCTGGAAGAGGAAGTCTATATTGAGAAACCTGAAGGTTTTATTGATCCTAACAAAAGGAATATGGTTTGCAAATTTCACAAAGCCTTGTATGGACTAAAGTAAGCTCCTAGAGCCTGGTATGAGAGACTACATGGCTACCTAGTAAGTATTGGATTTTAGAGAACTAATGACAATAGTAGCTTGTACATCAAAGGACCTTAGAACAAGATAATATTAGCAAAGATATTTTTGATGGTATACTATTCACTGGATATGATGATTTATGTAAAGCATTCTCCGAAGCTATGAGTAAGGAATTTGAGATGTCTATGTTTAGAGAAATCAAATTCTTTGTTGGTTTACAAGTTCATCAGATGAAGGATGGTATCTACATTACTCAGTCTAAATACATCAGAGAGATACTGAAGAAATTTGGAATGGAAGATTCCAGACCAGTTGGGACACCTATATCTACTGGACATAAGTTGTCTAAGGATGATGACTCAAAGGAGGTAAATTAGGCTACCTACAGATCCATGACTAGTAAACTTCAATATGTTGTTCACACTAGGCCTAATATTGCATTAGCAGTTGGTATTGTTGCAAGGTTTTTAGCTAATCCTAGAGAGAATCATTTGATGGCTATCAAAAGGATTCAAAGATATCTTAAGGGAACTGAAGAATATGGATTATGGTATAAGAAAGGAGGAAACTTTGATTTAAAGACTTTTACTGATGTTGATTGGGCAGGAAGTGTTGATGATAGAAAGAGAACCAGTGGTGGAGCATTATTTCTTGGAAAGAGGTTAGTATCTTAGACTAGCAAGAAATAGAATTGCATTTCTTAGTCTACAGTAGAGGCAGAGTTTGTTGTTGTAGTAGTGAATAGTTATAATATCATACGGTTCAAACAAATGTTGTCATGTATGAAGGAGGAAATCAAAGAACCAGTCATTATCTACTATGAAAACACTAGTGCTATTAAAATTTCAAAGAACCCTGTGATGCATACTAAGACTAAACATATTGCAATAACGTATCATTTCTTGAGAGAATTGGTTCAGGAAAAGGAAGTAAGGTTGGAATATGTGAATACTAAAGAGAAAATTGCAGACATATTGCATTCTTGTATCTTAGAGGAAAGCTAGGGGTGATTACCCTAACTGAGGCTCACTAAACCCCATATTAGTGATGCATCAACTGAGCTACAGTACAGATCTAACTATTGGAAGTACAAGAATGGGAAAGCAAGATACTGAGAGGGGGGGTGAATCAGATCTTAAAACTTAACCACTTAAACAAATTGATTCACATTCATACATATATGAATTTAACCTAACATCATATAGCATCAATAACATCAAATATGTAACTCATAACACAAAACTTGGTAACCCAGACACCAAATAGGTAAAACTGAGGTGGGGATGACACCCATAAAATCTTCACTACTATAGCAATAAAGTGTGCCTGTTAGGGCTACAAGAGTTTGATTGCAACATGCAATCTACCTGGTTAAAGGTCTATTCTGTTAAGAACTAAAGATCATTACAATCTACCTTGTTAAAGGATTTCAACTTACAGTAAAGTAAGAACTCGGATAAGAGATTTGAAATGGTCTACTAAAACCACTATGTTAAGAGATTTAACCTCATACACCTGTTAGAATGTTCCAAGTAGTGATCCTTTGTTATGCACTTAGATGCTGATGATAGATCTTCTCTTTCCAATACCTTCTATGATCTCTCAATCTGATATGTATTTACTTTTCTTATCACTGCTATATCATTCTGATTGATCTAAGCTTCTTCTCAAAATGACTTACTATTCATCTCTCATGAACACACAACCCTTCTCTATATATCTCTTGCTCTCACACTTCTCTCTCTTTTAGGGTTAGAAGAAATCTTATTATATCTTTTCGGATCTGGCAGCGAGATCTAGATCAATGACCAAGATCTATTGTTAATGCCTCCAATGCATATTGATTTCCTGATTGGCTCCATGCCATGCATAGTATAAAATAATTAAATGCGAAATTAACTCAGTAGAAAAATATTAAATGCATACAAATGTCGGCCCAAATCTCATACAAGTTGACCTAAACCGTTTACATCAAAGTTTGAATTTATCCTGACATGTATGCCAAAATTGTTCTTCTTGGCACTAAACATCTCTGACGCTTGGCACTTAATATTCTACTCGGCTCGACATGATGTAACTCAGCAACCTAAAACTTGCTTGGCAATGTTGCTCGGCCTTGAATGTTTAGCTTGGCCACAGTGATTAACCAACTAAAACTGCCTAAGTAAATGACTAAGTGTGGGTCATTAATCATCAACAGAACTTAGGGATTAACAATCTCCCCCTTTGATATTAGTGGGAAAAACACACTTATCATTAAAATTCATTTCATCCAAAATGTTGCACAAGTACATATTGTACTCCCCCTAGGAATGTACATCATACTATATACAAAAATTTACACAGTATACATGCCTTCAAAAAAAAATATACACATGGATACCTGTCCTAATCTCCTTATGCTGTATCCTTGTCAGTCTTGTCATATTCCCCCTTGTTTTTATCACTGATTGCTGGTGGGGTCAAGTTATACTTGTCCAAAAACTATTTATGAAGTTGTAAGGTAGAATCAAATGCAGAGTCCCAACTGTCCTTGACAAACTTCATAACCTCTATTTTCACTTCTAGCTCAGCAACTAGACTTACTAAGCTTTCTATAGTGGAGAGATGAGAATCTCTCTTAATCAATTTGTTTGTAGATGAAATTTCTTTCTGAATGACCTCCAGATGAGGTATAAGACTTGTCTAAATAGTAATCAACTTGGTCCTAATTTGACCATCTTCATCCATGAGCTCGGCTATCCTCCTTTGTGCATAAGTCAACCTGTTAAAATGTAAGGAGCTAGTGCTAGCATCCATACGCAGTGAACTTCCAATTGACTTTAGGTCAATTTGCAATTTCTCTAAAGCCTATAGATTGTCCTTTGTGAAGAATTAAACATCAGATAACCTCTTATACAAAGAATAAACATTTGTTGCAACTCCTAAAATTTCTACCAGAGAAGAAAGTTCAACCTGTTTTACTGCAATCTCTCCTGATATTTTTTCTAGTACCTTGTTCTCAAATTTCCTCTCGGACCATTGCAACAGCTTCTCATTGGCTTCAATATTGTCATCATTTACCTTTTGCACAATGTGAACTAACTGTTCAAGAATAGGGGCTTGAGGGTTTTCATCTTCCACTTCAAAATCCTTTAAAAATATGTCTTTGATATCATGTAACACTTGCTTTTGCTTATGCTCCATTTTCAGTTCCTCCTATCTTTTCTTCCTCTTAAGTAACTCTTGAAGAGTCTCAATCTGTTCATAAGACAAAACATTGGGATCCCATGGTGGAATCACAATAACTTCATCTAATGTGACATCTAGAATCAGAGACTTCTTCCTCATTACTTTCCTCCTCTTGAATTCAAGTGAACTACTGCTCGGCTTCATTTCTACAGTACCTTTTCTAGATTCAGTAGTTGACACCATTGCATCTTTTAGTTCAGTAAAAATTGTCTGCTGATCAGGCATACTTCTTGTCTTAGTTCCAGTGGGAGTTGATGATGCAGAGTGTGGTAGATCAACCAACACTTGCATTGCCTCTTATTCTTTAGGCTCACTGTTAGTATCTCTTATCTCCTCACTACTATCTAGAACTAATTTTACAACCTCTAAAATAGGTGAATGATGTACAATTACCTCTTGTTCAATTGTTTTCTCCTTTTCTGCTTCTTCTTGAGCATCCTTATCCTCGGATTCCTTTTGAGTTCTCTCTACTTCTTCCTCTGTACTCTTTTCTTCTTCAGCCTCAGTTGCCTTAATAGGTGATTCAATAGTTGAGTCCCTCAGCTCATCCTGACCCTTGGCATCCAGATTGCTAGAGTCATCAATTGTCACATCAATTGGACTGTCAATAGTTAGATCAATAGTGTTAACTATCTTTGTTTGTCCTTGTGCTTCTGTTCCAGTCTTCTCAAGCTTAGTAGAAATGTGAACTATTGATTTATGTGGTACAGGAGTGGATTCAGTTTCTTTAGCCTTCGGCTCAGATGTTCCTTCATCAATTTTCTTATCTTTTGGAGCAATCAATCCAAAAATTTCCTTCCAAATTTTAGTACTCTGTTGTACTATCCCTTCAATATCATTCTTCAAAATAGAATAACCTCTCTGTATAGGTATGAATTTATGCTTATACTCTTCAACAAATTTTTCTCTTTGTTTCTTGGTTAGCTCAGGAATGACTTGAGCCAAAGTGCCTTCTCTTATTTGTCTCTCAGTTGTGAGTGAAAATTCCCATTTGCCAGATAGAAATTCATACAACTCACTCGGCACATTGTTTCCTATTTCTATAGGTGTTAACTTAAAATTACACATCATGTCTAGGAGAGCTTCCTGAACCTTATGTTTATCTTCTACCTTCAATGTTTCATACCCGATAAACTTAAAACCAGATAACCCTGTGGAATTTCTCAAGTTTTCACATACCTCATTGATATATATGGGTCTCTTGAATGGTGTTGTAGGTATGTTACTAGGTTCATCACTTTCGGTCTTGTCTTCATCACTTTTTGGATCCAAATGTAGTTTCCTTCTTGGTTTCTTAACTTTTAGTCTTGGCACAACCTTTGTTGCAAATTTTGTCTTCGATCCAGAACTACTTTCTCCAATCTTCTTTGCATAGACTTTTGTTTTCTCTACTGGTGATGTGGCAGTAGATGTCCTTGTCCTTGGACAATTAGCAATGGGAGGGGTAACTCTAGGCTTTGCTTTACTCAACTTTGTTACCTTTGCTACTACTGGCCTCTTCCCTTTTGCCTTAACAGTAATCTCTTCTTTAGATTCACTGACTTCTACTTCTTGTTCCTCAAATACATCTTCTCCTTTTCTAGTAGATATGTCTAGAGGTACATCCTCTAGCTCTTCATCACTCAAAAAGCCAACCATCTTTTTCATATTTTTCACAATCTTTTTCCTCTTTCTTTCCATGGTTCCTGCCTTAAGATTCATTGAAATCTTTGCTTTTGCTTCATCATAATTTCTGAATCTTTTAGCTTTAGTATCAATCTCCTCTGCTAGGAGGGTTTTGATAGCTGTCGATGCTTCATCAATATTAACTTCATAGGGAAATGGCTCTAGCCATGATACCCTAGGTGTCATAGCCTGAATATAGGTGTAGTCTATATCAACTAAGAAACATATCTCTTTATAATGCTTCTCCACAAGTGAATTGGGAATTCTAGTCCTCAACCTCATTCTCTTTTTGAATTCCACAAAATAAATTCCCATAATACCATTGAAATTATTGCCTGATTGTTGAATACATTCACTAATCTGTAAAGTGATGGGTCTGTCCTTCTTCCAGACAATATTTCCTAGTGTAGGAAATGACTTCTGTACATAGAAGAATATACACATTAACAAAGAGCCAAACTTACATGATGAGCTTTTAGCTTTCCTAATTGATAGTAAGTTCTCAGCTAGTTGTGTCAATTACAACTCAACAAGGTTGTAGGTGTGACTCTTTTTTACTATCTTCCATGCCTAGTCCACGGCTATATAGGGAACACTATCCAGTCGGCTCAACTGATAGAACTTGTGAGCAATCACTCTCACTCCAAAGTCAAGTTCTAAGTCTTTAATTGTACAGATACTCATTCCTCTGTTGTTCCAAATAGCTCCAGTGTTAGCTGCTATCTCTTCTTTACTTTGATCTCTCATAGTTTGCTTACCACTGATAATAAGATACCCAGTAACTCTATGAATAATGTCTTTTGTGATCTTTACTCGTCCATTATCTAGCCACATATGCATATTATGAACTCGACTTAGGAAAACCTTAATCCATTTATCCTTGAATTTTGTCATAAAATCTAGGGCACGAGTTAACCCTTTGTTGGCTAAATGTTTGAATTCCTCTTTTAGAATTCCATTGTCACACAACTTTTCATAAGATTTTCTCAATTTTCTATCACCCACTTAGCCAATTTTTACCATGTAGCAAGATCTAACATCATGAATCATAAGTACCTTTGGTGGGATCAATGAGAGGGCTCCATTTAGATCACTCAAGATTGCACTTTCAGGGATGACACGAAAGTTTGGTGGTGCGCATTCATCACTCCTTACTAGCTTAATTTGATTCAGATCCTCCTCCATTCCTTTGATTGGTACGGAAGAACTTGCAGCCATAATCTCTTGAAGTTAGGGTTTGAGAATGAAGAACATAGTACCTCAGCAAGCAATCACTTTGCACTGTTCAACTTAGGGTTGCCGATGGCATGCTGACGAAATTATCAAAACAAAATTGTCTAAGATCAAATCTGCAACTTCTTCGATCGCTCTGTGAATGCTGAAAATTGCAAGGTAAAAGTGAATAATAGACCGTTCATCCTTATATAGACTCGAAAGGTCAAGATAGGTAAGCATTAATTTTTTTCCCATTAGGTTAGTGCAAGCCATCTGTCATTGCCTGACTAACACAACTTTCATACCACTCATCTTACTACACTCGACCATCACAACTTACTCGGTCAACCAACTCGGCACCTATAGTGCAGATAGCTCTTCTTGGCACTTGTCATAAACATGTCCTGGTGCATCTTAACATATGCAGATATGGACTTTGGCACATTTACATATTAGGAACTAATGTAAGATTTGAAATTGAAATGCAGTTCCTTACATACCTCTATTGCTTAGTAGGAGATGGTGTGATCACCTGATCTATTGGACTGGGTGACCTAGGCTTCAGTGGATTCACTGCTGCTCGACTCAGTTTTCCTTACCCATGTCTGGTTCATCTGTGCTCTTATTTCTTTAACAGTAGGAGCAGGAACTCTTGTCCTACACTCTCTCTTAGTGTGACCTATCTTCAAACAACTAAAATAGACTAAGCTTCCATTCATCCAACTCTTAGATTTCCTTCTTACATGTGTCTTTAATCAATCTTCAGGTGTATGTCCATATTCTTCACAGTAATGACAACTCTACCTTGTATTATAATCCTAGTTGTAAGTGTTTTCTCTCTTAGATGCTTTTGTTTGTGTCTTTGATGTCCATTGTTGTTTAGCATTAGATCTACAGTCTTGTGCCTTGTGACCATGTTTCTGACACTTGTAACAAGAACCATTAAATCTTAGTTTGGGGGGTGAATCACTTGCTTCAGCCCAACATTTAGGTGTTTTATGTCCAAATTTCTTGCAATTGAAACAGTAACCATTAAACTTAGGTTTAGATTGGACTTACCTTTCTTGCTTTGGCAAATGTTTTTTGTATGACTTGGTTTTCCACAGTGGTGGAAAACAGGCTTGATGTGCTTTGTCTTTGCATTCCTCCTTTCACCATTCCTAGATGATTCTCCTTTCTCAGCAAATATCTTTGGTTCAGTGTGACCTAATCCAGAAGAATCCTTTGACCTTCTTGATGCTTCCATCAGATTCTTAAAATGAATCAAAGCTTCATTAGGTTTGTTTAACCTTTCATTAAGTTCCTTCTTAGATCTCAAATCATCTTTCAATTGATTGTTCTCAGATCTCAGATTTATCATTTCCATATCTTTCCTACTAATCTCCTGATTTGCAAGTAGCAGTTGATTTTCCATGTCAACTTGATTGACTGTCATCATCTGCACATCATGTTTCCTTTCATCAAGTCTGACAGTTATCACTCTTTTGTCTTCTTCTACCATAGCTTTGTCATCTTCAACTTTCTTCTTTTGTTCCACTACTTCACATAGTCTCATTGTCTGCATTTCTTGTTCTCTTTTCAAGTTTCTAACTTATTCACACAGTGCATTGTTCTTTTCCAGTAGATCTGCAATTTCTGCATCACTCTCAGTAGAATCTCCATTCTGAAATAGATTTGCAGTGTCATCTTCCTGGTAATGAGTATCATTCATTTGTTTGGCCAAATCTTTCCTAGTTGTTAATGATTTCTTCAATTCCTGTCTTGCTATCTCAAGATGATGTAATGCTAGCTGAATCTCGATCTTCTAATTCTCAATGACTTTACCCAACTTGTAAACCTCCATCTCAAGATCTATACTCACAAGCTGATTAAAAGATTTTGTAGGTGAACTGTGCTCTGATACCAATTTTTAAAAGTACAAGAATGGGAAAGCAAGATACTGAGAGGGGGGGTGAATCAGATCTTAAAACTTAACCACTTAAACAAATTGATTCACATTCATACATATATGAATTTAACCTAACATCAGATAGCATCAATAACATCAAATATGTAACTCATAACACAAAACTTGGTAACCCAAATAGGTAAAACTAGGGTGGGGATGACACCCAAAAAATCTTCACTATTGCAGCAATAAAGTGTGCCTGTTAAGGATACAAGAGTTTGATTGCAACATGCAATCTACCTGGTTAAAGGTCTTTTCTGTTAAGAACTAAAGATCATTACAATCTACCTTGTTAAAGGATTTCAACTTACAGTAAAGTAAGCACTCATCTAAGAGATTTGAAACGGTCTGCTAAAACCACTCTGTTAAGAGATTTAACCTGATACACATGTTAGAATATTCCAAGTAGTGATCCTTCATTATGCACTCAGATGCTGATGACAAATATTCTCTTTCCAAGACCTTATGTGATCTCTCAATCTGATATGTCTTTACTTTTCTTATCACTTCTCTGTCATTCTACTTGATCTAGGCTTCTTCTCAAAATGACTTACTGTTCATCTCTCATGAACACACAACCCTTCTTTGTATATCTTTTGCTCTCACACTTCTCTCTTTTAGGGTTAGAAGCAATCTTATTATATCTTTTCAGATCTGGCAGCGAGATTTAGATCAACGGTCAAGATCTATTGTTTATGCCTCCAATGCATACTGATTTCCTAATTGGATCCATGACATGCATAGTATAAAACAATTAAATGCAAAATTAACTTAGTAGACAAATATTAAATGCATACAAATTTCGGCCCAAATCTCATACAAGTCGGCCTAAACCATTTACATCAAAGTTTGAATTAATCCTGACATGTATGCAAAAACTGTTCTGCTCGGCACTAAACATCTCTGACGCTCAACACTTAATATTCTACTCGGCTCGGCATGATGTGACTCGGCAACCTAAAACTTGCTCAGCAATGTTTCTCGGCCTTGAATGTTTAGCTCAGCCACAGTGATTAACCAACTAAAACTGCCTAAGTAAATGACTAAGTGTGGGTCACTAATCATCAACAGAACTTAGGGATTAACACTAACAAGTTGATACAGATTGTCAGAGATTATTGCATATGAATCAGTACATCAAGTACATTACAAATTCATTGGATGGTGTCTTTAGCATTGGATGTCAAAGAGGCATAGATTATTGATGTCATGCCAAAAAAATTATTGAGGGAAAGAAATTAGTATATCAGAGGAAGAAATTTTATCAGAAACAGAGATTGTTGTAAGAGGGAGAATTCTATATTTCATTAATTGTGAAGATGGAGGGAGTTTTGTGGATAAGAATCAAAATGAGGCTAAGGACATTAATAAATTTTATTCTTGTTTCTTTTGCTCTAAAATTCTTTGTATTATGACATGTTGTGTTTCCATCAATGCCAAAGAGGGAGATTGTTGAAGATAATTATTCAATTGTGTATTGTCATTTATGTATACACAAATGTATTAATGTTACACAAATGTCTAATCCTAACTGAGCATAGTCAATGTATGTCGAGCTCTCTCAGGCATTGAAGAAGACTCCAATTTCAGCCAAGTGATTCTCAGTACTAACCGAGTTCACTCGGGAAATACAGTAAGGTCAGACATTAAAGGATTACAGTGTTAACCGAGTTATGCATTTAGTGTCAACCGAATAACAACAGTTTACACTTTATTTTTTAACTGGTTAATTGCAGCTGACACATTTGAGTTTTATTGTTTATTTGGAAGGTTATTCAAGACAACTTGAAAAGGGTTATCATATATATACAAGGTCAAGTTTGGATTGAATCTGAGAGTTTTGAAATGAAGAGTGAAGGCGAAATAAGAGGGAATTCTAATTAAGGACAAAATATCCAAACTGGGCTGCATAAGAATATTTGATCAGTAATGATCTAGTTAAAGACAAAATAGAGATTTGAATCTACAAAGATAGTTTCTTTTTCAATTAGATCAATTCATTTTTACTCTCTAACAATTGTAGCAGTGATCCAAATCTCTTTACAGAGTAGACTTAACAGTCTTTCATAAATCCTCTCACAAGGTGGCATTTCTACAATGAAGTGTTTGAAGACCTCTAAAAAGGCTACTACTTACGTGGTGATTAAATCCTCTAATAGGGTCACACCTTACAATGTGTTTTTGTAACCTTTAATGGGGTTGGATCCTAACAAGGCTCACTTTAGAAGAGTAAAAAATAGTAACTAGTTGCAATTGGTGGTTTTCCCAAATTGGAATTCTAGAGTAAATCTTGGTGTCATATGTGTACATGTTATTTGTTTTATGCTTTATGTTTCTGCACTTAATCACTAAATGATAATTACATTTAATATCTTAAGATTTCTTTGTTAGCCAAGTAACAACAAAAAATCTTTGTTAACCGAGTAATGGTGATAAGTTTGATTAAGACATCTAAGGGACTTGGATTTGTTTTTGTGGTAACTGATTCACCCCTCCCCTCTTAGTTACTCAACTCATTTCCAACAATTATGATGCTTATATCATAACACAATCTCATATCAATTTCATAAGAGAAATATTTCATGGTTATTTTGTTGTTACACTAGAGGGTCTAGTACCAAAATTAGAATAGAGGTGACGATAAATATCATACAAGCAGCAAGCTAAATGAACAAGTGAAATGGGGTTATTATTTTATAAACATTTATGTCATATACGGTCAAAGGGACTATCATCAATTTCTTAGAGTCTTTGTTAACATTATTTCCATGTGCATATCAAGTTTCAGTCATGTGCAAGGTATGGTGTGAGCATAATCATTAAAACTATGATGAAGAGCATGACTCATAAGTTTTGAAGCAGATAGAGAGATGTTTTCACATTTTTATCAAGGGTTTTAGAGTGTCTGCAAGGGTTAACAGGAGAAGCAATATTCATCTATGGATTATTGCAGATATTTCAACCATAAATTTAGAGCTCACATAAAGAAAGACAACATCATCCAACAGAGAATCTCATAGGAAAAGCCATGGCCTCCAGCAAATGTAACAACAATAGTATGCAATCTGATTTCCATAGAGATAGTCGTAGCTATTTCTTTGCAAATGAACATACATATAGTTACAAGGAAGATTTTCACAATAAATCCAAGAACCCAGAAGAGCTTTAAGTTCTCATTTCCACTCAGCGAAACCCCATCCTCATGGTGTACAGAGTGATAACATTCAAGTATTAAGAAGGCTACAATTATATGAGTGATCAAGGGTTTCGATACTAAGCTAACAAAGTTGGTACATGTGTGAGGGTTTTGAATGAATGTCTTTAGGGATTATAGCCAAGATTAAATAAAAAATGATAAAATCCCATGATTTATGAGTTGCACAGATTCTTCAGAGATTAAATCATATGTTGTAGAGTGATAAAAATGGTTGGAGGAGCTCAAAGTACCTATGTAATAAATTCAAGTTTGTAAGAGATTTGAAGGAGAGGTCATCGGTGTTGAGAAAATCCATACCAAAATCCTCTGTCAAAACCCCAATAATATTATCTCCATGGTCGGCGGCCAGATCCGGAGGAGAGAGCACAGATGAAGGGTTCCAGAGTTTCAGAGATAATGAATGAATTGTAAAATGGAATCATGCATGTAAGTTCAAGGTTTTCACAGAGAAATTACTCCATGAAGGTCCCAATCGAGGCTCATGAAGCTCCATTCTAGAGGCGAAAACCATGGCAACACACAAGATAGATGTAATACCCACCCCTTAGTTTACTTTTTAGTTTCTGTTGCCGAACTCTTTTAGGTCTTTTCATGTATGCATTGGTTGTTTCAGATGGTTTTGAAGATATTTATGTATTGCATTTCGTTATATTATGGATCCATTGCTTAGTGTATTATATCCTCTTTTACATGTGATTTATGATTATTTCATGATGCTTATGTATATGTTAGGATTTCATTTGGATTATGGTTTTCTAACAATACTGACCCTATATTTGTATGCAAATGGATCATTTGTATGTTTTGCATTACTATTTGATGTGTTTGGTATGGTATGGGACAGAGTTGTAGTTACTTGCTTCGGTGAGATCCACATGATAAACTAGTCTCAACCATTGTTTTCTATATTATATGCATGTATGTTCGTCTTTGTGATGACAAGTTTGCAGGTACCAGGCTACGTCTTCCCTGAATTGGCAGGAGTGAGCGTGCCCTATCGCAATATCTCAATGGTAAGAGGGGGGAGATAGTATTCATGTCCAAATCTATACCCTAAACCTTTATTTTGTCCTAAGTATTGGACAAGTATCAGTTTGACTACCCTACCTGAATTCATCTAGTTGACATAAATTCATGGATCCCATCCCTAAGTGTACTTGAGTTTGGTTTTGTTGATTTCAATTGAGTGTATTGATATTGTGTGAATTATCATGTGATTTATTGAATTGAGAATTGTTGGTATTAATTATTAAATATAGGGTATTTAATTATTTGAAATTAATTGAATATCTATGTTAAATTGAGAAAATTAATTAAAGTTCAAATATTGAATATTTGGATTTAATTAAATATTTAATTTGAAATTAAATTATTTTAGCTTTTATGCTTTATTAAATAATTAAATATTTAATTGGATGATTAAAATTATGCTTTAAATATTCAATCTATTTAATATATTATTTAATTAATTACATGTGCATTGTAATTATTAAATTAGAGTTTGAATTCAAAATGTAAGTTGTTTTAAGGAGTCAAAGTTGAGTTGCACAATTAAAGGGATATTTTTAATTAATAATTATTATTTTTTCAATTTTGAAAGTTGAGTTAATTAGGTTTAGTGGAGTGTCTATTTTAGGATTGCTTGAAAAGTCAAAGTTGAGTCTCTTTAGAGGAGTTCTCTTTTCATTCTATCATAACAGGTTTTTGGGAGAAGGAGAAGAATTTTGGAGGAGAAATTTTGTGTTGGGTTTTTTGTGTTCTTGCTATTTTGTGATTTTTTTGTGGTTGGAGGGTTGGAGGAATTGAGGAGATCTTTGCTTTGGAGGCTTTGTGGTTTCGGATCTACAGTCGAATTCGAATTCGGAGGGCTTCAGGATTCTCCATTTCTCAAAGGGATTCATTATCAAGTTTGTGGTGGAATTTGAGGTAGGGTTTGGAAAACCTTTTGTTAGTTTCAATCTTTGTGAAAATATGCCTTCCTTTGTGTTTGATATTTCCATTTTCCTAATTAGGATCTATTTGGCATTTTTTGGTTAATTTGGGTATTTTAGAAATCCTAGATCTATTATTTTTAGGAAAAAACATAACTTGGCATAGTAGGGATATGCTGTTAAAATTTTGTGGAAAAATACCTTATGGAAGATCCTTAAATTAGGAAAATCAATCAGCCTATAGTAGGAACTGTAGTGGAAAGGAAAATAAATGATTTATGAAAATTCTCCTTGAAAAGTTTAATGGTTTCAAAAAAAAAAATCTCTCAAAAAAATACAGTCAAGAAAAAAAAACACCAGTAAAAAATAAAACACTTCACGAAAAGACAAATTGAAGAAAAAACAAAAGAAAGAAAGTTCCTTTATTAATTTCCATTTTTGGAAATGTTAATTAAAAAAAAAAATTGCTTAGGAAAAACAAAATGTTTTTAAAAAAAAATCTGTTTTAAAAAATATATATATAAGTTGTTTAAGTGGCGGGGGCCACCAAATCCCCCTGCCACTGGTAGACGGGCTGTACCCTGCAGGTACCGCGGGCCGTGGGGCCTACGGGACCACTATGGGACTCCACGGTGGGGAACCGCAGGGTCCCCACGGGGGCCTGCAGGTCTCCCCATGCCGCGGGATTCCCTTTTTAAAGGGCCCGCGGGGAGTAGGGGGTGCAGCCGAGACCCCCCCCCCCCAAATTTAATTTATTTATTTGTTTTAAAGATTTTACTTTTTAATATTTTTTTGTTTTAGTTTTGTTTTTG
>MU224491.1:1854893-1889668 GCA_018584345.1 Thuja plicata
TATATATATATATATATATATATGAGAATTCATTGAAATATTAATAGATAGAATTAAATATTTTGAATATTTTAATATCTGTTAATGGCTATTACATTTGTGTTTTCATACTATTGTAATTATAGTCGAGATTTAGTAATTATGTATAGATTAATTTATATGTGTTTGGGTGTATAAATTAATCTATAGGGACATTTTACTGTGCATTTTCCTTGGAAAATTTAATTATAATTTGTTAGTAATTTTAAATGATAAATGAATTTGCATAATATGATTATAAATTTGTTTATCACTAGTTTTTGTTTAGTTCTTTTTGAAAGTGAATTTAATATGTCATGTTGTATTTTGAGTGATTATTGAAATGAACTATGTATTCTTTTCTTATATGAAACGTTATTGTTTTTGGCTATCTGTCGGGACTAGATGACCTTCAGAATGTAAAACCAGAGGTCTTGGGATTTTGGTTTTGTTATGGTGTCTTGTGTAAATGTCATTGCAAGTTTCTATGATGTTAGTTTTGGGACTCGATTCCTTATACCCAACCTGGTTGATTTAATCTTGTCTTGTGTGATCTTGAGAGGGTACTTTCAGTTGTGATGGTTACTTGAGAACCTATGTGATCCTGTATGGGCAGGAAGTAGTTTGTGATTTATGTAGTACCTTCATGATTTTGTTATGAGCCTAGGTAGGTTAACTAAGTGTATAAAGGGGAAGTGGCTTGCAATGGGTCCAGGGCTCTAAGTGGCTACTAGGGTAACTCATTGGCAAGCTACTTAATAAGTGAAAATATGAAACATTAAAGGGGTTTTAAAATGAACTAATAATATGTCTGAGTCTCTACCCATGCCTTGAGTTTTATTACATGCTAGGATGGGAGTTAGGATCCTTGTCTTCACGAAAGGATTACTGAGCCACATAGAGTCACTTGGAGGCCAGAGTCCAAGAGGGACTACTAGGGTTACCTTCAAGGGTAGACTTATGTGATGACACTTCCCTATATACAACTTAGGTTATCCTACATGTGTCTGGTATTGTGTAGATTTCTTTATGGTGATTTAGAGAGCTTCTAGGATCTTCCTATGCATTTATGTATGATGTATTGTATACCTTTGATGGTTGCCTTCTTGTTATATACCCATGTGAGTGGGCCTATTACTATCTCCTCAGCATGGTGGGGGTGGACCTTTGGTTCCACGTGGTCGGGTGGTAGTGATTCTTATTACCATTGAGATCCAATGGTTCGTCTTCTCACTTGGATGATCCTTATTGCGGTTCTATCATCATATTCTTCCTAGTCTTATAGAGACTTGTTCAGTTTCATGAGTTGTATATTTGTACCATATGTGGATATGGGTTGGTATCCTGTCAAGGATGTATTGTATTATTATGTATTATTGTATACCTTGTGAATTGTGCAGTGGATGCTAATCATGTATGTATACCTTGGGTATCAGATGTATATATGGTCTTATATTATGAGATGTATATTGGATTCAGTTGATGTATCCTTTATGTTGGTTCTTTATAATTGTTCTTCGTAGATTATTTTGCTTAAGTAATTCTACGTCAAGGAACCCTCAAGAATTGTTATCTTTGTTGAGTTGTACTTATGTGTATGTCATGTACCTCATTGCATTGCTTCCACATTGTTAACATTATTGTTTGTAAACGTTTTTAAAAAAAATATCCTGTTAACTTAGTGTCATGTTTAGGTTAGTTCTCCTGGGTTCCGTGGCGGGGCATTACAACAAAGTAGCTGCATTCAAACCCCAAGAAGAAAGTGACGACCACATATTTGGCATGAGAGGCAGGAAGCAGCCACAAAAGGGGCTAAGTTCTCTAGCTTTTGTTTTTCTAAGTAGTTTGTTGAAGCTTCATTCATGGAGCAACACATCAAAAGAACCAAGCTCAAACCCTAGCAGAGGCGGCGGACAAAAGAGAGCAGAGCACCAGCAAGACAAAGTGCAAATGAGATAAGTGAAAATAACTTTAGCATTTTTTACCCTATGTAACCGTGTCTTCATTTTTTGCCTTAGACTCCTCCTCTCAGGTTAGGTTTTCATGCTTGGTTTAGACTTTAGTTAGGTTTTCCTTAGGGTAGATGGCGTTCATGCCTTAGGAGCTTGGATAAATAATACTAAGTGATATTTCATTTAATCCAAATTTATGGACTAATAAATATCATTTCAAATGATATTATTAATTCATAAACTTGTATATAATGGAAATATTGGTATTGTTTTTTTTAAGAGTTTTAATAAAATTTACATTTATTTTTAAAAATAATATCAATTAAGCTTCAAAAATATATAACTTAATGGATATTATTTTTTGAAATATTCATTAAGTTACATATTTTTGAAGTTTAATTTATATTTTGTTTAAATAAAGTATAAATTTTATTTTTATTTTAAGTTTAGTTTGTTAATTAATTCATTTATTATTGAAAAATCATATTTTAATATATTTAATTTAAAACAAATAGGCTCACTATTCATTTTTAAAAATTAAGTATATTAAAATACATCTTACAATAATAAGTAAATAAATTAGGTATTTATTTGTTTATTTATAAAATATTATTAACTATATTTTAATATATCTATTTTTTTAAACAAATAGGCTTACTATTCGTTTTAAGAAATTAAATATATTAAAATATAATCAATTAATAGTTAATAAATAAATAAATAAGTCTTATGGGGAGTTTTTCTTTGCACATCTTCATTGTGGATAATAAAAATTATTTTTCAATGTTATAAGGCAATAATTTTTAATTATTCTAGGTGCAAGTAGGAGGTTGTTTTCTAGGAGTTACCTTATCAGTTGACTGCTAGTCTTGTTTGACTCAAGGAGGAGCTTTTATGTTCATGATCAATTATGGGGAAGTTGAGACTTGTTTACAACACTTTGAAGCTCAGTTGGAGATGTTTTGGAGTTGTTTATCAATTAGCGTCAGTTTGGAGGCTCTTTTTTGGCACTCACACTTCAGTTTCTAGCAGTCTTATCCCTTTTTCAGTGGAATTTCTCTTCATATCTGACCCCCACAGTTTCAGCATGATTTTAGAGGATCTAGAGAAGTTTTGGGGCAGTTTTGAGTGACACTTCATTTTTGCATGGTTTAGTGGAGTTTTTGAATCGGTGGGACTTCACTTTCCAGTAGTTTGTCTCTTGATTTTGTGCGGTTTTCTCAAGCATCTGACCCTTTGGATTTCTTTGGCCTATATCTTGTATTTTTTACCTCTTTTGAGGGACCTCTCTCTTTTTGCCTGAATTTTGCATATTGCAAAAATTAGGAACTATTGTATTGGAGCAGTTTGTAGCAGATTTTTGCAGATTTTATACAGAGATCAATTCCTTCCAGTTATATTTCTAAGTTAACTAATTTGATTATGAAATTTTGATTTTAAGTTCTTGTGTTATATGCCTTTATTGAATCAATTTTCCTTCAAGTTATAATGCATAAAATGATGGCTCATAGTGCAGATTTGTGATTGAGTTTTCTGAATTCAGTGTTAAACTATGAAAAGGTTTATGGTTTTCCTCTTTTGTGGTGACAAAGAAACCTATCATAGAGTTATCTTGTAGGGTTTGTCTAGTTGGGTTGTGTTAATTTATCTTTGAAGGATCTACTAAATTTGCTGCAAGTTTAACATTGGTGTTTCACCTTATTAGTATAGTTTTTGTTTTCAAAGGTATATCCTTCTATCTCTTTCCCCATTCAGAATTAGTGTAGGTGATCACAAGGAGGAAGTCAGCCTATGATCTAGAGAATTGTTCTTGTTCCCACCAGTGAGAATGTTTCCATGTTCCAACAAGATTGCGAGGTTTCACACTTTGCATCACGGGTGCAATCCTGATTGACAACAGTTTTTGGCATGCCCAGTGGGATGTGTCTTGTTCCACAAGCTGATTCAATACATTGTTATTGTTGTTGTTTTGGTGTGAAAAATAGTTTTCAGCTTTGCAAAAGGTTTTCTTTTTAAGCACATGGAAACTTTAAAGGTCTAGTTTTTGTAGATACAGTATTGCAACATATGAGAAAGATTTATACATATCAAAATAGGGGTAACCCTAATTTTCAAGACCTCCCTTCTGTAAGATCAAGAGGAAGAACTTCGAGAAGAGGTGTTGTTTTACCCAGCAGAGGTGAAACAATATATGAAGCAACTGTAGAGTCTACTGTGAGGGCTTTTGGGAATCCAACATTTGATGGTTTTGAGGACTGGTCTAATCAAGACCCTGAATTTTCTTCATTACCAAGCAGTTTAGAGGTTTCTAGTGTATCTGGTTCAAAATTTCTAGCGGATACCAATCATTTTTTCAATCGCTGCAACTTTCATACCAGCAGAAAATCAAGTACAATAGCCTCTTGTTAATCAAATTAATCAAGTACAATAATTTATTGTCACTATGTTACCAAGGAATCAACCATTTGTGGCTTTTGATCAAGGGAGCCCATTGAATATTGTGCAACACCATGATATACCAACTGTAGCCATAAAAAGTTTACCTTACTTCACAGGGGAGGATCATACCATGCCAATTGAGCATATCATAGATGTGGCCTCTCTATGTGGATTACACCATATTATAGAACAAGACATAGCAATCAAATTGCTTGCAACATTATTCAAAGGTAAAGCTCTTTAATGGTTTTGAAGATTACCAGTTAATTCAATTGGAACTTGGGATCCGTTAGGTGGAATTTTGTGCACACATTTTGAGGATAAATATGATTACTTATCCTTAGTGGAGCAATTGACTACAATCAAAAGGGAACCTCATGAACACATGACAAAATTCAACCACCATCTTTAGAGGACATGGGATAGAATCCCACCTTCAGTTAACCCTTTGAACTATTATGCTTTTTGTATTATTTAATGTCTTTTAATAGTGATATTTCAGTTCAGATCTAGTCTATGGAAGGAGTTACACTTCCAGGGGCTTATGAGGTAGCAATAAAGGCTAAGAATAGTCTGATACAAGCAGATAAGATAGCCCCAAGACCCCCAATGCCATATTTTGTTGAGATTTAGACAATTACAACAATAGTACCACTTGTTATAGCTATTGTACTAGCTTTTCCACCTTTTAACAACCAAGTTGCAGCTCAAGAAAATATAAGTACAAAATCCTCTCAAGAGTACAAGGACATAAAGGAGAAGAATGAGTGACTTATGAAGACATTGCAGAATCTAGGTAATGAGGTGGTTAATCTAAAGAAGCAGTATGAAAAAGTGAGTAGGCCTTATCAAACCCCATTTCAGGAAAGTAGGCATGCTTATCAAGTTAATTATTAGGGTCCAAGAAGGAATTTTAGCTATAATCAAAGGGATGGGCAGCCATATAATCCAAACATACCCATCACTTCAAGAGAGATTGTTCCTATGCAAAACAACATGATACAAGATTACAAATGGTGTTACCTATGTAACCAGCCTCATAATCAGGCCACCTGCCCAAATGGAATCCATAATCAGGCATTAATGATACAAAATAGTGTCTTAGGACAGGAAAGTATAGCTCAAGAGGGAGTTGAACATCAAGTTTCTCAATCAGTTCCAAGTGAACCACATGTTTCTTTAATGAATTTTCAAGGGGAAGAGTTTTGTGGTGCAAATTTTGCACAAAACCAACACTATGTTCCTATTTTAACGAACACAAGGTAAAAAAGTAAAGTTGTTGATTTAGACCAGTAAGCTGGAAAAGACAAGATACCAGCAAATTTTGATCCAAATCAGGCTGGTACTTGTCAAAAATGGTAGCCTCTCGCTGCACAAGTCCAAGGGGTAAAAATTCTGCCAAGAGGACAGCCATTGCCTGCTGGTGAACAATAGAAAGTGAAAAATATAGTGCTACAAGGACAAAAGGATGTTGTTGTTGATAAAGTACAACAGAAGGTTAGTTTTACAAATTTTGAAATTTTTGATTATTTGAAAAAGACTACTGTCAGCATTTCGTTATTAGATGCACTTCAATTTCCAGGTCAAAAGGAAAGCATGAGAGAGGCATTGGCCAAAATATCACTTTCTAACTAGCCACCCCAAGATAAGTCTAAGGTATTGCTAGCTAGTGTCTTTATCCCAAAAGATGGATCACACAAGCCAACCCCTTTTTATGCTACTCTGATTATAGGAGATTCTTTGCTTCATAATTGCATGATTGATTCAGGTACCACAAGTTCTTTTATGCCTAAACAGTTAGTAGACAAATTGGGTTTGAAATATGAGCCATTAGAGAAAGGGGTAGTTAAGTTGGATGGATCAATCATCAATACCATAGGATTGATCAAAAATTTGGATCTAACTTTACATTCATGCCCAAATTTCTCAATTCCTCAAGACATATATGCGATTGATTTACCACCTTATTCCGCTATCTGTTTGAGTAGAGATTTTACAGCCAAGTTGGGAGGTTATTTGTATTTTGATTAGTCACATTTGTTCTTTATAACACATTATGGTACAAGAGTTACGGTAAAATATAATCCATTAACTAAGGACCACTTAGATCCTTAAACTCCAAGTCCAATTAATGCAAGTTTGGTATTTCATGAGGGTGACCAGTTTGCTGCTTTAGATCCTAATACATTGTTAGAAGGCATAGTAGACATCATTTTGGATGAATGGGTTGTTGAAGACATCAAGGAAAAACCTTTTAATCATATGGATACAACTGGTCTTGGTAATTACATCATTCATGAGCAAAACATCATTCCAAACTTTGTAAAAATGAAGAACAACAGCATAAAGATCATTATAATCAGTTATGGAAGCTTTATTTTGACGGTTCTAGGAACCAAAATGGTTTGGGAGGTGGTGTTGTGCTGATTTCACCTACTGGTGAAAGGTATTATTCATCTTTTTGTTTTTCTTTTAGCTCTACTAATAATACAACAGAGTATGAATCACTTGTACATGGGCTAGAATGGGATAGAAAGAGGAAAATTGACAGTTTGCAGGTATTTGGTGATAGTGAGCTTGTTGTTAATCATATATGGAATGTAAATTCTACTAAGAATGATGTAATAAAGTTGTATAAACACATGGTTTTAGATCTAATTGAATAATTTGTTGCTTTTAACATTGTTTCAGTGCCAAGAGGCAAAATAAACAAGTTGATAGGTTGGCAGCCACAGGGGCTAAATTTGATATCCCAAAAGACACTAAAAATGTGCAATCCCAGCAATATGTTAAGGTGGCAGTCAGGCCCTCTGTACCTGATAACAATGTAAGTTTGCAAGTTTTTGAAAATGATGAGAAAATTGTAAATTTTTTTATTAAAGAAGCAAAGTTCTCCAATGGAAATTTAAAAAAATACCAACATTAATATGAAAACCAGATTGTGCAATTGAAAGTTAATAAGATACCAACGGGTCTAGTGACTCTTGACTCCATTTTCAATGCTGATGATTAGGTACGTATGGATAAAACAAGCTTAGCAGTTAAAGAAGATCAATATGAAGTTGTTAAAATTATCAAGGATAAATTTTAGAAGCTTGGTAAAATCTATACTAAAGAAGAGCAACAAAAATTTATTTTATTATGCCAATAATATCACGATGTCTTTGCTTGGAAATATCATGATCTGAAGGGTTTTGACCCTCAGTTAGCCCAGTATACCATAGAGCTGGAACCGGGTGCAAAATCGGTCAGACATAAGCACGGACCATTAAATCCAAAGCTGGAACAGCTTATGAGATATGAATTAATCAAGTTCCTGGAAGGAAACATCATCTCCCCAATTAAACACACATCCTGGGTATCAAACCTTGTACCTATAAGGAAGAAAAATGGTGAAATTAGATTATGTGTGGATTTTAGAGACTTAAATCGTGCCTCATTAAAGGACCATCACCCATTGCCCTCCATGGAGAAGATTTTACAATTTGTATCAGGTTTTGATTGATTTTCTTTACTGGATGGTTTTAGTGGATACAACCAAATTATGGTCAAAGAGGAAGACCAGTTCAAAACAACATTCACAACAAAGTGTGGAACCATGGCTTACAAGAAAATGCCTTTTGGTTTGTCAAATGTGGGAGAAACCTTTTAGAAAGCAATGGAGATGGCTTTCCATGGTCTAATTAACATGTTTGTACTTGTTTATTTAGATGATATTACCATATTTTCAAAGGATTTTGGACAATATTTTTAACATTTGAGGCAGATCTTTGAAAGATGTAGGGAGTTTGGTGTTTCATTAAACCCCCAAAAAAGTGTACTTTTGTTGTTCATGAAGGCAAACTTTTGGGTCACATTGTTTCAAAGCAAGGTACTACTATAGACCCTGAAAGAGTAAGTGCCATATTGGCATTGCCATTATTTGCCCACAAGAAGGGTCTACAAATTTTTCTTGGAAGGATTAACTTCCTAAGAAGGTTTATTCCTAATGCTGCAGTTGTATTAAAACCTATGACAACAATTTTGAAAAAGAATGTAATTTTTACCTGGACTAGAGAAGGTAAACTCAATTTTGAAGAGGTAAAAGAGGCAATTTCAAGTGCCTCTACTTTAGTTAACACAAATTTTGAGAATGATTTTGTTTTTTATGCTTTTGGGCTGATGATTCAATCTCAGCAATGCTCGTACAACAAAATGCAGAAGACCAAGAGCAGCCTGTTTCATTTTTCAGCCAAGGATTAGAAGGTTATGAACAAAATTATACTTTTGGTGAAAAGCATGTCCTTGCTGTCATAAGAAGTCTTAAAAATTTCAATCCTTTTATTGCAAGAAATAAGATTCATTTGATGGTTTCTCATCCAAGCGTAAAAGACTTTCTGTTGAATAAAGATCTGAATGATAAGAGAGCTAGATGGATAACTCACGTGATGGAATATGATGTAGAAATCAAGGTCACAAAGCTCATGAGAGGCAAGGGGATGTGTGAACAACTTGCTTCAAACAATGCGGACAACCATCAACATCAAGGTAATGTTGTACTAATTCATGACAATGCAGATCAAAATATCCAACTAGAAAAGACTATGAATTGGATGGAATAAATGCACCATTACCTTCATATTGGTGAATGCCCACATGATTTGTGAAGCTCACAAAGAAGGTATTTCAGATTAAATGTTATCCCTTATGTTATAATTGATGATATTCTATTCAAAAAATATTATAATGACATATTGTTGAGATGTATTGTTGGAGATCAAACTGAAAAGGTTTTGGAAGAATTCCATAATGGACCAAGATGTGGTCATTTTTCTGCAAGAACTACAACACTAAAAATAATGAAGGCTGGTTATTATTGGCCAAATCTATATAAATATGCCTTCAAATGGGTAAGGAAATGCTTGAAATGTGCTATTTTTGTTGATAAACGGAGGTTAGCAACATTACCCCTAAATACAATTCAAGTTGAGCAACTATTTGTTAAGTGGGGACTTTATTTTATTGGTCACATAAGTCCTTCATCAAGTTCAGGTCACAAATATATTTTTACAAAAACAAATTACTTCACAAAATGGACTGAAGTTGTTGCTTTGAAGGACACAAAAGAAAGTTCAGTTCTGAGTTTTTATGAACATTTGATTGCAAGGTTTGGAATGCCTATATCTATTATTTCTAGCAATGCTTTGGCCTTTTTAGGCAAAAGAATAACCGGTTGGGCAGTAAGCAACAATATTTACCTTAGTACCTCTTCCTATTATTACCCATGGGGTAATGGACAAGCTGAATTGACAAACAAAAATCTGATTCGCATAATAAAGAAGACTATAGAGGACAACCAGAGAGCATGGTACAACAAGTTGAAGTAGGCCTTGTGGGCTGATAGAATAACGCCAAAGCATTCAATAGTTAATTCACCTTTTATGCATGTTTATGGAAAAGAGGCTAGATTGCCTATCTCAGTTGAGTTACCGAGTTTAAACCTGATTAAAGAATTGGACTTGATGGATCAACAACCTATGGAGGTAAGGCTTGCTGAATTAATTGAGTTGGAAGAGATTAGAAATAAAAAAAATTTAGAATTTAGAGAAGCATCGTGATCAGTTGAAAAAGGCATTTGACAGAAAATTTGTCCCAAGAGTCTTTAGCGAAGGTGATTTAATGCTCAAATGGGATGAGTTGAAGAGTAGGCCTGGAAACCACACCAAATTTGATGTCATTTGGAGTGGCTCATTTGTGATTTCAGAATGCAAAGCACATAACACTTTTCAACTGTCAACTATGGAAGGAGAAGAATTCCCTATCCCAGTCAATGGGATACACCTCAAACATTGCATTTGAGGTATTTTACTTTTTCAAAGAAATAAGTGTTTTTACACATAGATAGTCGCTTTCAGTTAGCTGCAGTTAGCACTTCTATTCTCATAATAATTATATCAAGGATGCATACACCATGCATAAACAAGAATCCCTCAGGGTTCCATGTTATAAATAATGTACAACTCATTGATGTGATCACGGTGAAGATAGAAGTTAGTTTCAATTGGTTAGTTTTGCAGTTATTTTTTGTATCATGCAATCAAGGTTGTTGTTCAAGTTCATTATGCATGTAGTTTCCTTTTTAGTTCTTAGTCTTGAACATCATCATCATCATATGAATTATGATCATCACATGATATATGGACAAATTCCACTATACCATATCATAAGCATGATTTCATACATCAATGGTGAAGTGCAGAAGTGTTGTTCAGTTGTAGTTTTCTTTCTCCAAGTGTCTTGGACACATGTTTCCCGTTTAGTTGTTTGGTTTTAGTTTGGGAGGTTTTATTTTTCTGAGTTTGAAAGAGGAATTTGCACCCAATGGATTGTGCAAGGCTATTGGTCATATATTCTTTTGCACGAAAACACCCCTGAGAGGTCGCCAAAAATGTTACCAATTTTCACTATTTTTGCTCTAATTAGTAGGGTTGGTATTAGCCCTATTTTTTTCTGGTGAAGAAGGTTCATTTTTGTTACTAAATTTATTTGTTTTGGCAGATTACATTCAGTTATCAAGTTTCTTTCTAGGTTTAATTTGTTGTTGCACTTCTTAACTGTATTGAAAATTTTGTAAAAGACTACAGAATGTTGCCCTAAGTTGTTAAAAATCAAAGTTTGTAAAGTACATATATGATAAATTCCATGTTTTTTAAAGAAAATACTTTTCTCATTTCAAACAACAAAGTACAAAATTTAAACTGGCCCACATAAGCAATGGTTTCTCTGAAAACTAGAAAGCTGAAGGTACATTTCAAGATGAACAAAATCTCTTTTATCAATTAAGAGAGATACAAATATAAAAATGCATTCATCATGCAACCACAAAACCTGTAGTTTAGGCTAATGCAAGCATGCATTTAAAGTTTGAAATGAAGAAATAAAAGCTGAATTTTATCTTTACAAATGTAAGAAGTCAAGACATGAGAGATAGGGTTAGGCCCCCCATTTCCTAGTAATTTTGTTGAGAGCTTGAAATTGTTGCAGTCCTGGGTCCATGTTTGAAGTATTCCTGCAAGAGAAAGGGGAAAAGGGAGTAAGTTCTTTTGAACTGAGAAATGAAGGGACTAGACCTGATATTCTATTGTATCGATCCCCATACATTTGCAAAAATGCAAATCAAAATGCATAAAAAGAAGATGTAGAAAAGAATAAGTGTTTTATTAATAACTTTGCTCAATGTGTAGGAATAGGTATGAAGACATTGTAGGTTGTTGAGAGGACATGCATTCATTACACGCATGAAACTTTCCAACTGAGAAAGGAAGATGCCAAGATCAAAGTTTTGAGGAGGCTATTAAGGGGGCATGCATAAGTTTCAAGCATGGGACCTTCTATCCAAATCATGGAGTTGTTTGAAGACTAGATTATGGTAAGGGACATGCCTTTTTAAGTATTAAACCTTCTAACTAACATCATATTATAGAGCTATTAAAAGGACACCATTGTCCTCTATTATGATTTCAAAATCAAAACAATGTATTAAGGAAGCATTACCACAATCAAGCTCGTGGACAACATTAACAGGAGAAAATATAGATTATCTAAGAATAATCATGTTGACACAGATAGATAAGTTTTGGCCCCAGACACATAATTGAAGTGAAATACAAAGTTCTTGAATATAAAGATCACATTAAAAGAATTAAGGATGGTTGGTACAACAAGATCATCAAACACATGAAGGAGTGTCATTCCAAGAAGCAGTGAGTAGGAAAGAGTCACCATTTAACACCAATGATGAGGGAGCAACATAAATAAAGTATCGTGCAGTGATAGCACATGTTCAAGTTTCATATGTGTAATGATAGAACATGGTCATCTACAATAGTGAAAAAAATCATCGAGATATAACAGAGTACCAGAAGAATATGTTTTTGATTGAGGTAAATACATGTTTTGAAGGGTCCCTGAAACCCTGAACAAAGTGGTCACAAAAGATATTCAAAGAAGCCCTCAAAAATAGAATGAACCAAGACTTAGGTGAGGTTTTTACAATAGGAACCCACAACCTGGATGAAGCAATGCATGAAACAACCTTCATATAAACCCAAGCTAAAGAAAAATCCAAAACTAGGATTTTCCTTTAGCACCTTTCTAAAGATTGTTTATTTTAAATTAAAATTCCAAACAACCCAAATAAGATCTAAGATTTACCCTTACCTCCCTTCTTCTGGGAATGGAGAGTCATGTCAAATTGAAGTGAGGAATTTTTATGATGTTTACCAGTAACTGGGGTCCACCCCTCCTCTACCAAACAAGCCTTCTCTAGGTAGTCTTGAGAGGAAGGTCTCAAGAGAGAGGAAGAAGAACAAGTCAGGACAGAGCCAATAAAGTGGCGCAGAGCACAACCTGAAGATCCTAATTTTCTTACTTTCATGTTTTTAATAAGGTGCATCCTTGAGATTACCCTTGTGTGTGTGTAGTTATGTGGGAATTTTATGTAAGGTGAAGGACCTAAGGTGAAGTTATAAACCTAGGTTCCTGAAACTAGAGTTAGACCATGTTTGTTTAAAGTCTTTAAAGTTTGGCTAGAATTATTGTTTTAAGTCCTTAGGTAGGTTCTTTTCTTATTTTGACCCTCTCCCACATCCTTGGGGTCGGTGAACTTAACATTCTCCAAAAATAGCAACTTTCCTTCATGATTGCCAAAAGTTGTCTTTTTGCAAAGCTGCATGAGCAACTTTTGCAAAATGTTGCTCGAGAATGAACAACTTCTTTGTAAATGACCTCACCCACTTTCTGAAGCTTCTGAAATTCTTGGAGGATGCTATTAGGTGAGAGGATGCCTTCCATGAAGGTCATAAGACTGTGTGTACGAAGTTTGATGTTCAAGCAAGGAAATAGAAGAATGTTTTGAGTCATTTTTGCATGGTACGACCTGGTATGGATTCATTTTGAAGATCCAGTTGTAGAAGTTTATAATTCCTTGAGTCTACTAACCTTTCTAGTTGATTGAGGTGTTTTTGTTAAGTTAGTGAAAAGTTATAGATTTTACTTGGTTGTTGTCTGAGAAACCAAGGCTTTGTTGGACCAGTCTCAAAGATGTGATCCTAACAAGAGCTTTATCCAGTGGATCTCCTCAGCCTTGGAAAATTCTAGTTAGGATCATGGTCTTTAGGAATCCAGAATCTCAGACTCTCACTCTTAGTCCTTCTATTTTTAAGATCAAGCCCTAAGCTAATTATCCCTATGTAATTAGCCTAGTCTGTCGGTACAGTCACATGCAAGAGTTATATGAGTGTTGTGGGATCAAACCAAGAGTGGTTCTAGACTAATTTGGGGTAGGGGAATCCATCCAAAGCTCTGTATTTCATTCATGAACCCACCTTCTATCACTTTCCTAACAAACCAAGCCTAAACTAGCTAACTAGGTCTGTGTGTTTTGTGAGAGCTTGGGGGTGCAGGAGTGGAGTGAGGTGATAATGCTTTGGGGGGTTTACAAACTCCATAAAGGGTGTCTGGAAACCTAATCAGGCCCTCTAGATCCCATTTTCACAAAAAGTTAAATCCCCAAAACCCACTGGTTAGGGATACAAGGAATCCTAGACCATTTGGGGTTCAACTAACTTTGGGTCTTCAAGACCAAATTTAGTGGTGGATTCCTGACCCCTAGGACTTGTTAAGAGTCTTCAATCTCTTAGGATAGAAATTTGAATCCACTGGTGAAGTTTTACACCTTGTGATATGATTTAGGGAAAGTGTCCCTAAAGGAGAAATTGCTTTGTTCTATAGATTGATTTGGAGAACCAAGAGAGAATAGGGGAAGCCTATTGACCCCTTGGACAAGTTAGGAGACATCCTAAGAATACTTGTGTGGAGTGAGATTGATCAAGTTTGAAGAGGTATCAAAGAGCTAAGGCCCATTAAGGTCTTCTTGTAGTTCTCTCTGCATCAGGTGGTATCATAGCCTGTCAAGATCTTGGAAGGACTGAAGAATGGCTGAGGGAATAGAAAGTTCTCTAGAGGAAGAAGTCCCCACTAGAATCACTAATGTGGAATTGGAAAAAATTGTCAGGGAACAAGTATCCAAGAACAATAGGATGGAATAGGAGATAAAGAAGTTGAAAGACCTCCACATGGAGAAGGAGGAAGGAGAAGAAGAAGAGGAAGAGCAGGAGCAAGATGAGACAAAGAACATGCCTGCAGACCAATTAAAACATCTTGAAGCTCTTGAGAGAGTTGGAAGAAGGGATCAGAAATTAGACATGCCCATTTTTGTGGAAAATTGGATCATGAAGAATGCATGGATTGGATGGAAGCTATAGAGAATTATTTTGAATATGACAACATCTCTAAGAATCAGAAGGTTAAAGTTGCAAAATCTAGAATAAAAAGAACTTCCCTAAGCTGGTGGAACTTTCTAGAAAATGAAAGAATAGATGATGGAAGGAACCCTATCTCAACATGGAAAAAGATGTTAGTGGAATTCAAGAGGCAATTTGTACCAGAAGATTATGAAATCACCCTCCACAAGAAGTTGCAAAATCTAAGGTAGAAAGACCTTGATGTAAGTGGGTACACTGAGGAATTTCACAAAATGACCTTGAAGACCAGAGTTCCTAAAAGTGAGAAGCACAAGCTTGCAAGGTACATTAATGGACTGAAATACAATATTCAAGATGAAATGAGCTTATTCAACCTTGAATCAGTACACAAATGTTTCCAAATGGCACTAAAAATTGAAGAAAAGCAGAAGAGGAGGAGAGAAAAAAATAATAGAGGAAGAGGGAATAAATTCAGGGGTAGAGGTAGATTTAATGGTAGAGGACCATTCCAAAGAGGTCAAGGGGAGTTTAGTAACCATGAGTTAGAAGGAGAGCACAATAACAGAAACAATTTCAGAGGTAGGCGATCAAACAGTAGAGGAAGATTTGGTGGAAGAGGACCTAGTGTCTTTATAGGGAAGTGTTTCACTTGTAATCAAGTTGGACACCAATCTTTCAGATGTCCTGAAAAGAGTGGCACCAGCAGACAAGGAGGAGATAGAAGGGTTCAACTCACCCAAGAAGATGACAACCACAGTGTGTCTTCCTACCATTCCACAACTTCAAGACCTGTAAATCCAAAATCAGGAGAATGTCTAATGATGCAAAGGACACTCCTAAGAGCACCTACTACTGTAGAACCACCTCAGATGAAGTCATTATTCAGAACAAGCTGCAAGGTGAACAATAAGGTATTCAAAGTTATAGTTGATTTTGGCTCTACAGATAATATTGCATCTAGGGAATTAATCACTAAGCTTAAGCTACATGTTATTCCCCACCCCTTCCCTTATAAGGCTTCTTGGTTGACAAAAGAAAAACAAACCATCATCAATGAACAAGCTTGGGTAGATTTCAAGATAGGGGAGTATACATACAGGGTTCTATGTGATATCACAGAGATGGATGCATGTCATTTATTATTAGGGAGGCCTTGGTAATATGATGTCAATGCTAGGCATGATGGAAAGATCAATGTCTACACAATAGTTAAGGATGGTGTTGAATATGTAATGAACCCACTCCATGACTGTGAAAAAGAAAAATGTGTTGCTATCAGTATCATGCATATAGGAGAAAAAGAGTTCATGAAAGCATTGAAGGGAAGGGGTACACCTTGTTTTGCATTAGTAGTGAGGCCCAAGAAAACATATGTAACAGAACCAAAGGCTAAAGTCCTTACTAGTGATGTAGGTCCCAAGGAGGTCAAAGCACTATTAGACCAATATAAGGGCATAATAGTTGAAGGTACACTAGAGTCTTTGCCACATAAAAGAGAAATAAGTCACTGTATAGACTTCATACTAGGGGCCACTCTCCCAAACAAGGCATCATATAAGATGACCCCTGAACAAAACCAAGAGATAGCAAGATATATTGAGGAATTGTTGTCAAAAGGCCTCATTAGGAAGAGTGTCAACCCTTTTGCTATCCCCACAGTCCTAGCACCCAAGAAAGAAGGCACATGGAGGTTATGTACAGATTCTAGGGCAATCAATAGGATAACCATAAGATATAGGTTCCCTATGCCTAGAATAGAGGATTTGATGGACTGTTTGGGGGGTGCAAGTTACTATTCCAAGAGAGATCTCAAAAGTGGCTATCATCATATAAGAATCAGAGAGGAAGATGAATGGAAAACAACATTTAAGACTATAGAAGGCCTCTATGAATGGATCGTGATTCCTTTTGGCCTTTCCAATGCTCCAAGCACCTTTATGAGATTGATGAATGAAGTGTTGAAACCTTTTCTTAACAAATTTGTTGTTGCATACCTTGATGATATTCTGATCTTTAGCAGGAGCACAGAAGAACATCTCAAGCATTTGGACATGGTGATGAGAAAAATCCATGAGGAGAAGCTGGAAATAAATATAGATAAGTGTGTGTTTCTTCAAGAAGAACTTGTGTTCTTAGGCTTTGTGATCTCCAAGAACAGTCTCAAGATGGATCTTACCAAAGTTGAAGCCATCCTCAATTGGCCACCTCCCACTACTCCATCAGAGGTAAAAAAATTTCATGGCCTATCTAGCTTTTATAGGAAATTCATCAGAAACTTTAGTGGTATATGTGCTCCCATTATTAACACTATCAAAGGTGGAAGAAAATGCATATTTTTATGGACTAATGAAGCTAATGAGTCCTTTGAGTTTCTAAAGAAGAAGATTGCAGAGCAACCTATCCTAGTCCTACAAGACTCTCACAAGGTATTCACAGTTGAATGTGATGCAAGAAACAAAGTCATTGGAGGAGTCTTGAGCCAAGAAGGAAGACCAGTTGCTTTTTTTAGTGAGAAGCTCAATGAAGCTAAACAAAAATACCCCACTTATGATCTTGAAATGTATGCAATGGTTCAGTCACTTAGGAAATGGAGGCATTATTTATTTCCAAAGGAGTTTGTTGTTTTTACTGATAACCATGCACTTAGCTTTCTAAACAAGCAAGAGAAAATTAATCACAAACATGTGAAGTGGATGGAGTTCTTACAGTCTTATACCTTTTCCATCAAGCATAAAAAAGGGGTTGTAAACAAAGTTGTTGATGCTCTCAGTAGGATAAATTTGACCACTCAAGCCATCTAGTTAGAGAGTGTTGGGGTCCATGCCATGAAGGATATGTATGTTAAAGATGAAGATTTTAAAGAAGCTTATCAGATTTGCATTGAGATGACAAACATATACCATACTGATTTCTCTGAGTTTATTGTGCAAGATGGTCTTCTTTTCAAAGGGAGTTCTTTATATGTCCCAGGGATCTATGAGGGAGAACATTATCAAAGAGAAGCACTGTGGAAGCATAGTTGGTCACTTTGGAGTGGACAAAACTTTGGAGCTAGTTAGGAGATTCTACCATTGGCCCAAATTGCAGACAGATGTTCAAAATTTTGTGGAGAGTTGTTCAGTTTGCCAACAAGCCAAAGGACACACATCCAATGCTGGACTATACACTCCTTTACCCATCCCTGCAAAACCATGGGATTTAGTAAGTGTGGAATTTGTCCTAGGTCTTCCAAAGACCAAGTATGGATTTCATAGCATTTATGTTGTAGTTGACAGATTTTCAAAAATGGCACACTTTATTCCTTGTTGGACAACTCATGATGCATCTCACATAGCAGGATTGTTTTTTAGAGAAGTTGTAAGACTTTGTGGATTACTACTGTCAATCATATCAGACATGGATCTTAATTTTTTAGGCCACTTTTGGAGGACATTATGGAGAAAACTAGGAACAAATGTTTCTTTGTCATCTGCATATCACCCATAGTCGGATGGATAGACATAAGTCATCAATAGGTCCCTTGGCAACCTTCTAAGATGTCTCACACAAGAACATGGAGCCACTTGCGACACTATCATAGCACAAGCATAATTCTCATTCAATGACTCAGTCAATAGGAGTACTGGTTTAACACCATTCCAAATTGTCTATGGCACTCACCCTAGAGGATTATTGGAGCTCAGAGATATCAAAGACATGGACAAAAGGAGTGCACTAGCTGAAGACTTTGTCGAAGTAATAAAGAACATCCATGACCAAGTACAGATCAAACTACAACATACCATTGAGAAATATAAAGCCCATGCTAACAAGAAGAGAAGAGATCTACAATTCAAGGTGGGAGATTTAGTGATGATCCACCTCAAGAAGGAAAGACTACCTAAAGAGAAATACACAAAGCTTATGATGAAAAAGCTTGGCCCTTTCAAAATTCTAAAGAAATGTGGCAACAATGCCTATAGAATTGATCTACCTTCTCACATTGGATTATCACCCATTTTCAATGTTGCAAATATCTATGCCTACAAAGGAGAAGTTAGTAATACTGATCTTGCAGATACTCTAGAGCCTCCTACACTCCAGCCACTCAAGGACATGCCACAAGCAACTCCTCCTGAGATTGAAAGCATCCTAGAAAAGAGAGTGAACAAGAAAACCAGGAGAGGCACTTACTATGAATACTTAGTCAAATGGAAACACCAACCAGTTTAAGATGCTACTTGGATGAACCCTGAAGACAGGTTATCCACTTGAAGAATTCACAACTCAAGAGACTTGAGTTCTTTTTTTCATGAGGAGTATGGTGCAGGGCACCTCCTAAAGATCCTAATTTGTTTGCTTTCATGTTTGTAATAAGGTGCATCCTTGAGATCACCCTTGTGTGTGTGTAGTTGTGTGGGTCTTTGATGTAAGGTGAAGGACCTAAGGTGAAGTTATAAATCTAGGTTCCTAAAACCAGAGTTAGACCATGTTTGTTTAAAGTCTTTAAAGTTTGGTTAGAAGTCTTGTTTTAAGTCCTTAGGTAGGTTCTTGTCTTATTTTGACCCTCTCCCACATCCTTGGGGTTAGTGAAATTAATATTCTCCAAAAATAACAACTTTCCTTCATGATTGCCAAAAGTTGTCTTTTTGCAAAGCTGCATAAGCAACTTTTGCAAAATGTTGCTCGAGAATGAACAACTTCTTTGTAACCAACCTCACCCACTTTCTGAAGCTTCTGAAATTCTTGGAGGATGTTATTAGGTGAGAGGATTCCTTCCATGAAGGTCAGAAGACTATGTGTACGAAGTTTGATGTTCAAGCAAGGAAATAGAAGAGTGTTTTGAGTCATTTTTGCATGGTACGACTTGGTATGGATTCATTTTGAAGATCTAGTAGTAGAAGTTTGTAATTCCTTGAGTCTACTAACCTTTCTAGTTGATTTGAGGTGTTTTTTTTAAGTTAGTGAAAAGTTATAGATTTTACTTGATTGTTGTCTGAGAAACCAAGGCTCTACTGGACGAGTCTCAAAGATGTGATCCTAACAAGAGCTTTATCCATTGTATCTCCTTAGCCACTTGAAAATGCTAGTTAGGATCATGGTCTTTAGGAATCCAGAATCTCAGACTCTCACTCTTAGTCCTTCTATTTTTAAGATCAAGCCCTAGGCTAATTATCCCTAGGTAATTAGCCTAGTCTGTCAGTACAGTCACATGCAGGAGTTATATGAGTGTTGTGGGATCAAACCAAGAGTGGTTCTAGACTAATTTAGGGTAGGGGAATCCATCCAAAGCTCCACATTTCATTCATGAACCCACCTTCTATCACTTTCCTAACAAACCAAGCCTAAACTAGCCAACTAGGTTCGTGTGTTTTGTGAGATCTTGGGGGTGCAAGAGTGGAGTGAGGTGATAATGCTTTGGGGGGTTTACAAAATCCATAAAGGGTGTCTGGAAACCCAATCAAATCCTCTAGATCCTATTGTCACAAAAAGTTAAGTCCCAAAAACCCATTGGTTAGGGCTACAAGGAATCCTAGACCATTTGGGGTTCGACTAACTTTAGGTCTTCAAGACCAAATTTAGTGGTGGATTCCTAACCCCTAGGGTCTATTAAGAGTCTTCAATCTATTAGGATATAAATTTGAATCCACTGGTGAAGTTTTACACCTTGTGGTATGGTTTAGGGAAAGTGTCCCTAAAGGAGAAAATGCTTTGTTCTATAGATTGATTTGGAGAACCAAGAGAGAATAGGGGGAGCCTATTGACCCATTGGACAAGTTAGGAGACATCCTAAGGAGACTTGTGTGGAGTGAGATTGATCAAGTTTGAAGTTTGAAGTTTGAAGAAGTATCAAAGAGCTAAGGCCCATTAAGATCTTCTTGCAGTGTTCTCTACATCGTAAAGGGATCTACCTCCAGACGCAAGGGAGAAACACCAAATATAGATTTCTCCATAACAATAGAGAGACCAGCCAAAACAAGAGTAACTGGAAGGAAACCAACAAACCCAATAGGAACAGAACCAACAGAATTACATGTAGACTGTCCAACACCAAAGCTACCAATAGAAATGACAGAAGACCCAGCAATACCAGAACCAAGAGGAGGAACATCAAGAGTAGAGGAATCACTAGGAGCATTAAGACCAGCAGGACTAGTACCAGTAGAAGCTCTAGCAGAATATTCAGTGGATCCAGCAAGACCCAAACTAATAGGAATTGTACCGTTAGAAACATCTAAAATAGTGTCGAAAGAGGAAATGCCAGTAGACTGAACAACCTTAGAATTACCAGCATTGGTGTTAGTAGACCCCAAAGGGACTGTTCCTACAGGAGGAACCTCCTCAGGTCCAACATTCTCAGTAAGATCAATATTTTTCCTTACTGTATAGTGATCGGAAGAAATACCCTTCCACCAAGAAGAAAACCTTTTAGTCTTAGTCTTTTGTAATCCGCATTGGGCCGCCAAGTGACCTATTTTAAAACATTTCCTACATCTAAAAGAAATCCCTTCATAGTCCAAAGTTTGAATCAAGGAAGTGTTTGAGTACTCAAGCTTAATATTTTCTGGTAACCCCTTAGAGATATCCATCTCTACCAATAAATGAGCATAAGTCGAGTGCATAATATTAGATGACTCTTCATCTACCATCAAAAAATCTCCAATAGCCTCACCCACCGCTTCAAATAGGGAGTCAACCCAAAAATGAAGGGGAAGATAAGGGAGCCTCACCCAAATCAGAATCTTGTTAAAGATTTTGGAAGAGGGGGAGAAATTAGGAAACCAGGGTTTCATGACCAACAAATAACGATTATCCCAAGAGAAAGAATTATTGCACGTAATCAACTTTCTATCTTCAGCATTATCAAATTTGCAGTAAAAAAAACTTTTTCCATAGGGAAAATATGAATAGTACCAAAAATAATAGGTTATGAATGAGTGGAGATCCACCGGTGCAAGTCGAAAAGACTCAGTCACAAACCCAAGAAGCAACAAATCACACCACAAGAAGAAAATTTAGATGATGCAAACTCAATATCTTCCACCACTTCCTCATCCAAGTAGATCTGGATAGGGTTCGAGATAGGGATATGAATCTTACCCACACCACCACCAATCCCAACCCCATTAGAGCGAGTGGTTAAGGCCCTAGTAGAAACCATACCACCATAGGATAATGTCCCCTTAGGCACTGAAGCACCACCAAGAGGAACATAACCAAATGTAGAACCCCCAGTAGACCAAGAGACAAACACTGACTATAATCTAGCAGCCTACAAAACCTCCAGCGCCCCATCAATAGCTACCAATGAAACACTAGTAGACACATCGACAGCCGACAAAATCCTTCCATTTAACTGCAAAACTGTCAGCAGAGTTCCATCCGCCTATGAAACCTCCAGTGCCCCCTTAGCAGCTACCAAGGACACACCAACAGAAACTCCAGTGGCTGATGAGAACCTTCCAGCCGACTAAAAAACACCATTAGAAGGAAAAACCCTATCTGACGACACACCAGTAGTCACTCTGGCAGCCAGCGAAATCCTTCCAACCGACTGCAAAATTGCCTGCGAAACCTTAAGCGCCCCCTCAGTAGCTACCAACAACACACCAGCGAGTACACCAATGACCGACGAGAACCTTCCCGCCGACTGAAAAACACCATCGGAAGGAAAAAACCTAGCCAAAGCTATCCCTTCCAGCAATGTTGTTGAGGAAATGTAACACTTGTACACCTTATCAGAAGAATATGTTACTGTTGTAAAGAATCAGTCAATCATGAAAGTGAGCAACATGCATTATTCATACCAAGGGGCATAGATATTTTGTAGTGTTTTGATAATGCTTACAATGGATTCATAATGGAACCTATACTATGTTCATTAAGAAACATTGGTGCCACTGTCATATCAAGCTTGAGTAGCTATAAAAGCAAGCCAAATATCATAAAGGCCACTGTCGGATCAAGCCCATGAAAACATTATTAGAGATGACATTTTTAGGCTATAATGGATAGTAGAAAAGCATATACATCAAGTCTTGAAATATTTTAAAAGGATCCCACTTGCAGTCAAATTTAGAAAGAAGCTACATTTTTTAAAACTTATGGAGCAACAAGCATCAAAGCACTATATATCAGAAAAGCAATCTTATCATAGAAGGAATCTGTAGTTTGCAGCTGATTGCATGACAATATGCATATAAAGCTCTATGTCTAAAGTAAAGATGAAGCTATAACAAAGGAAAATCTGCTTGCAAACAACATTTCAAAGGATTGTACAACATTTTAAAAGGACAAATATAATTCTTGGGAGCAGTCTTACTTGGTGAGTAAATAAGGAGTGATCATATTTATCGCTCGAAGCATGCAAAGTGTTAATGTTATTACAGAGAGGCAGGCTATAAAATCAATTACAATGCCAAGGGAAATCAATGCTGAATATACATAATCATGATCATATTTAGGAAAGGGCTAGATCATTTCAATAGAATTGAGTACATAAAATCAAAGGATCAAAATATTTTAATAGAGTGATACATTGCATCATTAATACATCATGGGAGAAGATTCAATTCTTTAAAGTCAAAGGTGGAACACCAAGATGTCATATGGAAGGAAGGCATACATCATGTATGGAATCATCATGAAAGCACATAACACTGTTACCACAAAGAGCATTCTGAAGGTGAATATTTTCTAGCGAACAAAGGCAGCCAATAAAGACATAAGTCTTCAAAGAAAAAGTACTTTTGGAACTATTTGCATAGTGCATAAGCATCAAGTCATCATGGGGCATTCAAGAAAGCTATGCACAATCAACAGATTGAAAACTGGAGAAGATATCATAATGCAATTAGAGGATAGCACAATCAAAGAACTTGTCATCAAATTTGTGTTTGAGTGCAGAGGAGGTGTGTATGATGGTCATTATGATGCTAATATCAGACCAAAATCTTATATTAGTTTCATGATAGCAGTATTTCATGGTAATTTTTTTGTTACACTAGAGGGTCCAGTACCAAAATCAGTATATAGGTGACAATAAATATCATACAAGGAACAAGAAAAATGAACAAGTGAAATGAGGTTATTATTTTATAAACATTTGTGCCATATATAGTCAAAGGGACTATCACCAAATTATTAGAGTCTTTGTTAACATTATTTCCATGTGCATATCAAGTTTCAGCCGTGTGCAAGGTACAGTGTGAGCATAATCGTTAAAACTATGATGAAGAGTGTGACTGATAAGTTTTGAAGTAGATAAAGAGATGTTTTCACCTTTTTATCAAGGGTTTTAGAGTGTCTTGTTACCAAAAATTTTCACATGTGGGATATATCAGAAAAAGTAAGAAAATTTGCATAAAGAGACATATTTTTAACATTACTATTCAGACAATAAAGATGCATACATTTCCATTACATTCATATTACCATGTTTTATTTGTACTCTAAGTATTGATCAGTTTCACAATTTCAAATTCATAAATGATCATTACATTGTGTCTTCAAAACTAAATGTATTATACAAGTGTTCCTTCAAGGTTACATCTTGCATATTGAAACTTAGAGGACATATGTAGAAAATAAAGGAAGGAAGAAGTATGATGAAGTCTAGGGATCTATGTATTGCCTTTAAGAGGTCTTCTAGTTTCTAGAGTTGTTCATCTGCATCATCTGAATTCTTTATGTCTTGGTTGTCTTGGTCTTGTCTATGTCTGTCCTCCATCCTACGTCTTCTGTTGTTCCTATTTCCTGCATCATCATCATGGAAAAGTTGTTAGATCCAATTGGATCTAAGCAATACATAGTTCACTAAAGAACACCATTCATCAGTCAAACTTCCAGGACTGCATATTTACTGATAACATCAATGCAATGGAAAGATATGCATCTGCATTAATAGAATAATAGCATCAAAGAGACATATCTTTATGAAGTCCTTACTATATTTGAAGCGTGCATTATTAAAAGAGAAAAGGAAGATGCAGTTCATAACAGTTGATACAAAGTTGTTGCATGTTGTTATAAATTTAATGACATTACTACAAATATGTAGAGTATGGTAATGTTGTTATAAGATGCACGTGCAAGAAGGATATGTACTAATATGCATAATTCAACATTGATGTGCAATAAAATGATTATACTACAGTGACATCCAATTTGATTCATGTGTCTATGAAGATATAGTTTTTAAGCAATGTATATTTAATGAAAAAATCAAATGATAGTGTTGTCTAAGGATGTAAAAGATATGTCACTGTGATCTAATGCAAATACGCAGATGTTAGGAGAGTGAAAATAGTATTATCAAATGCTATTATAAATTTGCAAGAGAAAAGGAAAAGAAAATCATATCTCTGGTTTGAGAGCCAAGCAGATACAGAAAATGAGATGAGCTTTGGATAAAATTCATGTTATAAATGTTGCCCATGGGAGTCACAAGCCCATGCTCGAACCCCATGGGTGGTGTTTCACACAAAAATGGAATAAACAGTGTATTTGTATGTTATTTGACTTCTATTTCTTACATAAAGAAACTGCATATTGAAAAGTGTTCAGACAGTAATTAATGAAGCTGACAAAATGGAGTTCATATCTCAGCAACAACATGACAACTTGCATATGTTTAGATGTACAGAATAAGCCATTTGGGTATCTAGTATTTGTTTCATTCAACCATGACAGTGCATATCAAGAGCAATAAAGAGTTATGCAGATGTAGGATAGAATCGGTCATAACAACATTGTGTTGGTGTGTTGAACTAGCAGTATTATGCATCCCTTAGAGAAAAATGATGTTGTTATTAATACAATTTTCATATTTGGAAAAGCAAAGATGAAAACAGTGGACATTCAGACAAGTGAGCATGAAGACATCAAAATGACAGCTTGCAACAATAAAGACTACAGATAGCAATGGTGGAATCATTAAACAACAACATGGAGGCCGAGTTCTTTTTATGCATAATAATTCACTATTGTTCAAAAGTGATAGCATGCAACAACAATATCAACTCGATATAAGATACAGACAACCAGTGGAGGAATGATAAGAGGCTCGAGTTGAGCTTTTATTTCTGAAATTGTAGACTATGGTGTTCTTAAAACTATGTAATGCAATATTTTCACCATTAAAACTGCAGTTAAAGAGAAGACAGTACAGAGAAAAGAAGAACTTATCTTCGAGTTACCAAACAAAGTTCATGACATGCAAAACTCCAAGAAAGAGGCTGTGGTAAACCATGAAGAACTCGAGTTCTCAACACCATGTAATATGCAAGGAAAAAGAGAAAGTGAAACTTCACTTTACATAAACCCGCGGTGTATTGGAGAGCCCGAGCTCTCAGATTTTAACATTAAAACTCCAGTTCTTATCCTTGCCCAAGTCTTGTAGAGAACAATGCCATCATTTGTAACATGAACAGCGTACACTCCAGCCAAGAGCCCGAGCCCAAGACCATGCCATATGTTATGGCATTTAACTCAAAATCATTAAAAAGGAAGCCTACGACAAACATGCAGAGAATCTGAGTCCAACGATGAATGCATATCCACAACAAAGCAATGCTTGATGCCAGAATAGAACCCCAAATTACAACCCAGCTCACAACAAAGTCACAAACAACAAAGAGCTTGAGTTTAAAGATGTAGATTGGTTAATTCTTAAACCGCAAATATCAAAGAGAAGTAAAGAAAAACTGTAGTATGCCATGGATGCCAACTTCAAGATAACTAGTGGTGAACTCCAAATTAGCCTGAGATCAACAACAGAGGCCAAGAGACAATGCAAAATTCACCAGCATGGTGGCGCCAAACAAGAGGAAACCCTAACCTAAATTCTCTCCTAAACAACAAATGCAAAAGAATGCCTATGTAAAGTTGAATAGGGATTCGGAATCCATCAAAGTACAAATGAGGATATATTTTGCATTGTAATAGTTGTGATGGAGTTAGAGTTAGCCTAAACTTTAGTGTCATCTTTGCATATAGAGTTGGGGTTGTTAAACTAATATGTCAGGTTTATGTTAGGGATTTAGGGTTTTATATTTTTGGTGGGGTTGTATGCATTTGAGTTAGATTTGGACAAGTTTTGCAAAGTAATTTGTAAATAAGTTGGTAACTTTGTAAAAAGATGTAAAATCTTTAATCACCAACTTTAGGGGGCTTACATTGGTGGAGAGGATTGGTAACATTTTGTAAAAAAGATGAAAATATTTTAGACACTAACTATGGAGGATGTCATTTTTGAAATGAGCCTTTAGGGGCTAAATTTTAGGCACTAATTATGCCTCAGATTTAGAGATATGCTTTTGGAGGGGTAGTTGTTGGAGGCTAACTTTTAGGCATGATTTTGGCCTAAGAATCAGGATGATCTTTCAGTTTTGAGGAGAGTTTTGGAGGGAGATCTCATTTTCGAGATGAGCCATGTGAGCTATTTAGTGGACCTTTTACTTCATAGTTAGGGGTTCATAATCAGGAGAGAAGGTTATTTTAGTGAACTATTGATTCCTATAGACCTTTTTTGCATGTTTTTGTAACCATTTACAGGTTTTTGAAGGAAAGAAGAGCAGGCTTTCTGATTACATCAATTTCTGAGTATTGGATCCAATCCTATTCTTCTTTTCTGCATTAAGTGTTGCATAATTTATATTATCTGGTAAAGTGAATTGTTTCTAATTCCTTTCCTATGTTATAAAAAATCATACCTTTTGTAGAATATGTAAGTTTATTGTCAGTTCTTTTTACTGTTTGTGGTATGAACCCAAATAGTGAATTATAGTCAACCTTTATGTTGAGTAGAGAATGATAAATGCAACTCAGTGATTTTGTAGTTAGGGATGTTGGTTTAAAAAATCCTGATAGATCTGGAGTAAGTTTTTGGTGTATCAACCCATTTCCCATTCAGTTTTAAATCCTTCTTCCCTTTTCCCAATTCAGTTTTTTTTTTAATCAGGAGGTGATATTCCATACCAGATAGGAACCGACCTAGAATCCAAAGACTCCTTCTCAATCATAGTCCACCCACAGCTAGAGAAGGTTTCCATTATTAGGATGGAATTATCATGCAGCCCTAATGCCTGAGTTGGGGTGACAATTCTAAACCTCAACAGTTTTTGGCACGCCCGGTGGGACCAAGAGGTCATAGATTGCACAGTTCTTGCTAGTTTTGGTATGCATCCAGCAGGTTGCAGGCCTTTAGGAGGTCAATTTTATGCATATCTGGTGACTCTAAGGTTATATCTACTAGTTTTATGTAGATTTAGTGCCTAAGATGGATTACTATCCTCCATTTTATGAAGATGTTCCTGCATGTTTTCAATATCAACCATATCAGTATGGCCCTGCTGCTATTTTTGTTCCAGAATTTGAAGGACAACATTCATCTCATGTTTATCACCCTCTAGCCCAGAAGCAAGTTTCTTTGCAGCATGCATACCAGCAGCCACGAAGGAGTTTCTTTGATGATTCTTAGAACAATCCCCAACATGTTCCAAAAATGAGCCTTGATGATATTCTAAAGAACTTTCAAGAACAAATGAGATCTGTGGAGAAAGAGCAAGAGTATGGCATGCATTAAGAGGAGTTGCCTTATCAAGCTCACATACACCAGCAAGAGATGGAGGCTCAAAGGTATGAGCAGGATTTGTTTGCCAAGCAAGTTGCATTTAAAGAGGAACAGATGAGGCAGTTAATGATAAGATTAAAGGAGCTAGAAGCTCAAGCAGCATCCTGTACCCTTATTCACCCTACAATCAAAGAAGGATCCAAGCTAAAGATTCCAAGTTATAAGCCTGCAGAAGAAACAAGACAACCCATACAAGAGCCCCTGAGTGGGCATGGTCAACCAACCCACTTTGGTGATCCTCAATCTGAAATATGTCATGTAGCTGAGCCAGATGAGAAAGATACCAAGTTGCCATGGCAGCCCTCATGGACTAAGCACCCTGGCTTCCAGATGGAAAATCTTATCAAGGTGGTTCCATGCAAGTCATCTCCAGAATAGGGAGTTGAAAAGGATGTTATTAGTTCAAATCCAATAGAACAAGAGGTATTGGATTCAGTAGCAGATCTGCCTGCATATTCTGAGATGGATAGTGAACAAATTGCATCATTGGCTACAGGAGACTCTTTTGAGCAAAAAGAGATAGTTACGCTTTTCTTTGAGGAGTTACCTTCTTTTGTTGATCAAGAGAAAGAAGAGGAGATTCTAGTCACATCAACATAGCAAGGTGTTCACAATCAAGAAGCTGATCAAATCTTAGAGAATTGTTTTGACAACATTATTGTAGATTTCTGTGAGAATCTTGTTGTTGAGAGGTCAGAATTTGTGCCTATTCAAGTGTGCTCTATTTTGGAGGACATTCTTTCTAAAGATTGTGTGCAGGAAGGCAAGTTGGAACCAAGAGCTCCAGATTCCAAGGAGATTAGTAGTTTTGACAAGCTCCTAGCTGACTTGACAGAAGATGATGGTGTTTTGACCATGGAGGAGGAGCTCACATGGCAGCTAATGATGAAGGATTGCCATGAGCAACCAGAGGAAAGTAAAGAAACCTATAAGGAGGGCCCCAAACTCAAACTCACAAGAGGTTGTCCAATCCAGTATCTGGCCCTGTTGGAGAAAGGAGAAGAGTCCTCATTTGCAGCAACTCTTGATTGTGAGGAGGTTGATGAGGAAGATCTAGTGCTGCATGTTGATTCAAATTTATGCCATCAGAGTGAAGTAAGTCAAGATACTTTCTCTCTTTTTGAAATGTTGCATGAGCTGGTTGTATATGCTTCATTTTTCAGTTATCTGGTATTTTCCAATAAGCATGTGCATCATTGCAATTTGAGGAGGAAAGGCAAATATTTCAATGAACCAGTAAATGGATTTGTTTAGCATGTGTGTGGATGGTTAGGTTAGGGTAGGTTAGTTTTCCAGTTTCCCTAAGTGCGGGTAAGCACATTTAGGTCAGTTTTAGTTTTAGTTTTCCAGTTTTCAATAAGTCTTTAGGTTTGCAGGGTCTTCCAAGGTTGCTGTCCCAATCTGTAAATACAAGGAAATCATTCCTCAATGATCAAGAATACATTTACAATTTGTGGTAATGAAGTTTTGCATCACTACCAAAAATCATATACATACCCTCAATCATTGGGGAATGGTTTTCTTATATCCATAGATTAGGTTTAGGGTTTCCACAGGTGATTAACAAAACTCAATGCCCAATGGATTGTTTTAGGCTACTGGTCCCAATGTCAAGTAGGCAGACATCCATCAGAGGTCGCTAGAATTGTTACCCAAATTTTTCACATGCGGGATATCAGAAAAAAGTAAGAAAATTTGCATAAAGAGACATCTTTTTAACAATACTATTAAGATAGTAAAGATGCATACATTTTCATTACATTCATATTACCATGTTTTATTTGTACTCTAAGTATTGATCAGTTTCACAATTTCAAATTCATAAATGATCATTACATTGTGCCTTCAAAATTGAATGTATTAGAGAAGTGTTCCTTCAAGGTTACATCTTGCATATTGAAACTTAGAGGACATATGCAGAAAAGAAAGTAAGAAAGAAGTATGATGAAGTCTAGGGATCTATGTATTGCCTTTAAGAGGTCTTCTAGTTTCTGGAGTTGTTCATCTACATCATCTAAATTCTTTATGTCTTGGTTGTCTTGGTCTTGTCTATGTCTATCCTCCATCCTAGGTCTTCTGTTGTTCTAGTTTCCTGCATCATCATCATGGAAAAGTTGTTAGATCCAATTGGATCTAAGCAATACATAGTTCACTAAAGAACACCATTCATCAGTCAAACTTCCAGGACTGCATATTTACTGATAACATCAATGCAATGGAAAGTTATGCATCTGCATTAACAGAATAATAGCATCAAAGAGACATATCTTTATGAAGTCCTTACTATATTTGAAGCATGCATTATTAAAAGAGAAAAGGAAGATGTAGTTCATAATAGTTGGTTCAAAGTTGTTGCATGTTGTTATAAATTTAATGACATTACTACAAATATGTAGAGTACGGTAATGCTGTTATAAGATGCATGTGCAAGAAGGAGATGTACTAATATGCAGAATTCAACATTGATGTTCAAGAAAATGATTATACTACAGTGACATCCAATTTGATTCATGTGTCTATGAAGATATAGTTTTTAAACAATGCATATTTAATGAAAAAATCAAATGATAATGTTGTCTAAGGATGTAAAAGATATGTCACTGTGATCTAATGCCAATATGCAAATGTCAGGAGAGTGAAAATAGTATTATCAAATGTTGTTATAAATTTGTAGGAGAAAAGGAAAAGAAAAGCATATCTATGGTTTGAGAGCCAAGCAGATACAGAAAATGAGATGAGCTTTGGATAAACTTCATGTTATAAATGTTGCCCATGGGAGTCACGAGCCCATGCTCGAACCCCATGGGTGGTGTTTCACACAAAAATGGAATAAACAGTGTATTTGTATGTATTTGACTTCTATTTCTTACATAAAGAAATTGCATATTGAAAAGTGTTCAGACAATAATGGATGAAGCTAACAAAATGGAGTTCATATCTCAACAACAACATGACAACTTGCATATGTTCAGATGTACAGAATAAGCCATTTGGGTATCCAGTATTTGTTTCATTCAACCATGACAGTGCATATCAAGAGCAATAAAGAGTTATGCAGATGTAGGATAGAATCGGTCATAACAACATTGTGTTGGTGTGTTGAACTAGTAGTATTATGCATCCCTCAGAGAAAAATGATGCTGTTATTAATACAGTTTTCATATTTGGAAAAGCAAAGATGCAAACAGTGAACATTCAGACAAGTGAGCATGAAGACATCAAAATGATAGCTTGCAACAATAAAGACTGCAGACAGCAATGGAGGAATCATTAAACAACAACATGGAGGGTGAGTTCTTTTTATGCATAATAATTCACTATTGTTCAAAAGTGATAGCATGCAACAACAATATCAACTCGATATAAGCTACAAACAACCAGTGGAGGAACTATAAGAGGCTTGAGTTGAGCTTTTATTTCTGAAATTGCAGATTATGGTGTTCTTAAAACTATGTAATGCAATATTTTCACCATTAAAACTGCAGTTAAAGAGAAGATAGTACAGAGAAAAGAAGAACTTATCTTCGAGTTGCCAGACAAAGTTCATGACATGCAAAACTCCAAGAAAGAGGCCGTGGTAAACCATGAAGAACCCGAGTTCTCAACACCATGTAATATGTAAGGAAAAAGAGAAAGTGAAACTTCACTTTACATAAACCCGCGGTGTATTGGAGAACCTGAGCTCTCAGATTTTAACATTAAATCTCCAGTTCTTATCCTTGCCCAAGTCTTGTAGAGAACATTGCCATCATTTGTGACATGAATAGCGTGCACTCCAGCCAAGAGCCCGAGCCCAAGACCATGCCATATGCTATGGCATTTAACTCAAAATCAATAAAAAGGAAGCCCATAGGAAACATGTAGAGAATCTGAGTCCAATGATGAATGCATATCCACAACAAAGCAATGCTCGATGCCAGAATAGAACCCCAAATTACAACCCAGCTCACAACAAAGTCACAAACAAAAAAGAGCTCGAGTTTAAAGATGCAGATTGATTACTTCTTAAACCGCAAATACCAAAGACAAGTAAAGAAAAACTACAGTATGCCATGGATGCCAACTTCCAGTTAACTAGTGGTGAACTCCAAATTAGCCCGAGATCAACAACATAGGCCAAGAGATAATGCATAATTCGCCAGCATGGCGATGCCAAACAACAGGAAACCCTAACCTAAATTCTCTCCTAAACAACAAATGCAAAAGAATGCCTATGTCAAGTTGAATAGGGATTTTGAATCAATCGAAGTATAAATGAGGAGATATTTTGCATTGTAATAGTTGTGATGGAGTTAGAGTTAGCCTAAACTTTAGTGTCGGCTTTGCATATAGAGTTGGGGTTGTTAAACTAATATGTTGGGTTTATGTTAGGGATTTAGGGTTTTATATTTTTGGTGGGGTTGTATGCATTTGAGTTAGATTTGGAAAAGTTTTATAAAGTAATTTGTAAATAAGTTGGTAACTTTGTAAAAAGATGTAAAATCTTTAATCACCAACTTTAGGGGGCTTACATTGGTGGAGAGGATTGGTAACATTTTGTAAAAAAGATGAAAATCTTTTAGACACTAACTATGGAAGATGTCATTTTCGAAATGAGCCTTTAGGGGCTAGATTTTAGGCACTAATTATGCCTCAGATTTAGAGATATGCTTTTGGAGGGGTAGTTGTTGGAGGCTAACTTTTAGGCATAATTTTGGCCTAAGAATCAAGATGATCTTTCAGTTTTGAGGAGAGTTTTGGAGGGAGATCTCATTTTCGAGATTAGCCATGTGTGCTATTTAGTGGACCTTTTACTTCATAGTTAGGGGTTCAGAATCGGAAGAGAAGGTTCTTTTAGTGAACTATTGGTTCCTATAGACCTTTTTTGCATGTTTTTGTAACCATTTACAGGTTTTTGAAGGAAATAAGAGCAAACTTTCTAATTACATCAATTTCTGAGTATTGGATCCAATCCTATTCTTCTTTTCTGCATTAAGTGTTGCATATTTTATATTATCTGGTAAAGTGAATTGTTGCTAATTCCTTTCCTATGTTATAAAAAATTAGGCCTTTTGCAGAATATGTAAGTTTGTTGTAAGTTCTTTTTACTGTTTGTGGTATGAACCCAAATAGTGAATTATAGTCAACCTTTATGTTGAGTAGAGAATGATAAATGCAACTCAGTGATTTTGTAGTTGGGGATGTTGGTTTAAAAAATCTTGATAGATCTGGAGTAAGTTTTTGGTGTATCACCCCATTTCCCATTCAGTTTTAAATCCTTCTTCCCTTTTCCCAATTCAGTTTTTTTTTAATTAGGAGGTGATATTCCATACTAGATAGGAACCGGCCTAAAATCCAGAGACTCCTTCTCAATCATAGTCCACCCACAGCTAGAGAAGGTTTCCATTGTTGACAACACTCACCTTAAAGGGGGAAAACATAATATATATTTCTTAGGTTATGTTTTTTTTAAAAAAAATTTCAACATTTATTAGTTTATTTATTTTTGTGTAGTTTTCTTATTTTGTTAAGTTTTATAATATGTTATTTGCTTATGTGATCTATATTTATAATATTTTGTTTATTCTTGGTACTTCATATTTTGCTATAAAAATATTAATAGACAATTACAGTTTTTAATAAGAAACACATTTTATTTGACATCAAAAGTTAGATGAATTTGCTTTCCTTCCATCTAGTATATGAATAACTGTATTTTAGGTGAATGGGTAATTTTATTTTTTAAGTTATTTGTATTCTTAGATTAAGGAAAGCCTTAAGTCTAGTTTCTTGATCCTCTATTATAGATAGATTTAGGATACCACACTAGTCTTAACAAAGATAAATTATGATTTGAATTGGTAGGATACAATGACTATCATCACACATTAGGATGTGTTGAGAAAATTCAATATTATTGAATTTAGATCAATAAGACAATGATATAGCTCTTTTGGAAGAAGTTGGGTGATTTTTTTTGGATGGAGGTTTAGAAAGATAAACCCGTGGTAAATAAAATTTTCTTGAGAAATAATTTATAGACCCTTAGGATGAAGGATGTTGGTTTTTATCGGCTGGCACCTAAATTGCTTTCACCATAATTCTTACCTAGTTCCACTACACTGAATTGAAGATTGAGGAGTAAGATCATTGAATGATTTTGTTATTATCTTTTTCAAACTCATGGGATAACTTGGTGATGAAAATCAAGAGTGCTAACTTTAAACTCAAAATGGATGGTAATCACAATATTACTTTTAAATAAGATATAGAGAAAAATTCTATATTAGCCAAGGAGGCCTTAGTTATATGTAGTATACTAGAAGAGAAAGGTAATAAAAGGGACAAGAAAAAAGACAATGATAGATCCAATCCCATCGGTGATCCAAATATCCTTGAAAGACCAAGACTAAAGTATGAACTGTTAGAATACTTCAGGGATAACTGAGAGAGGGGGGGGGGGGGGGGGAA
>MU224491.1:1907557-1940386 GCA_018584345.1 Thuja plicata
TGTTTTTGATGCATCTAGATGCTTAGATCAATTGGTGTTTGTTACTTTCTCTTGCAACTTTCTCCTTGTCAGTTGTGACTTTGTAGCCCCTGGATTGGCATTGGTCTAGCCTATATTTGATCCACTTCAACTAACAAATCAAACACTTAAAATGGTCAGTCCTTAATTTTTGGTAGTTGATGTTTTTGCAATGAAACATGGTATAAACTTGTAGCAACCATTATCATTAGCTTACTTTGTGGATCAGGTTCATTGCCCCCACCTTGCCACCTTGCACTTATTGCAGTGGTGATAAAATCAGCTATATAGAGGTGTTTGGATAGCTAGTTGTTCTTGGCTTAGTGACGTTATTTGGAGTCAAAACAATTGATTGGATTTAGCGATCAACATTTTTTGGGTGTCCATTTGTTTATCAAACCTCTAGGAACACCCTCTTGAGTTTAATCCGAGTTCAAAGAGTAGGAGAGAAAACTGACTCTTGTAGAGTTGGCCTTTCACCCTCCATGGTTCATGGATTTCATGATGACAACCTTGGCCTTGAGAGTGAAAATATGTTCTAGGAAGTGGAGCAGTGGTTTTGGGACCCAACAAGGACAATGTTGACCCAACTTTGGAATCACCATCTTCATGTCTATGACTACTATTTTCGTGTCTTTGAGATCTCATTTGAAAATTGACCACCATAGGCTCCTTGGGAAAAATGTGTAATGGTTGACTATATGAATGAAACCATTTGTTGGGCTGAACATCTAGATTTGCAGAAAACAGAATTTACAAAGTTTAATTGCAGTGCTTTTTCTCTTTTGGGTTTTGAAGTGTTTTTGATGTTTTTGCCTGTGGCATGGGCACATCCCTGGAATTGTGCAAACCCATCCGCTAATTGATATTTTAAACATAGTATAATTGCCTATAGTCGAGATTGATTTGGCAAACAAAAGGTATAAATGGAATTCAATCACTTGAGATTTAATTGAGATACTAAAAACTGTTGAAAATTTCATAAAAAGTAGGGAAAATGCTGTATTTGTTATTTTAAGCCAAATAAAGGGGAGGAAACTTTGCTTATCCATTTGGTGCAGCCTAAAATGATCTTTCTTTTTTAAACAATAGCAGTAGTTAGTGGAAGGCAGCCCTCAATGGAGTTGAGAGGTAGTGCTCCTCATAGGACCACGTAGGGTCAAGACTCAAGGGGCAGAGACCCCATCTCCAGGTCCAAATTAAGGTCTTCAAGGCCACAAGGACCTTCATGATGCATGACATTGCTCATAATATTATTGCTTTCAACCAATTATCGATAAATTCTTTCAATTGTTCAACTATCAATTCATGGCATTGATATCCTAATGGCTAAAGATCAAAATGACCAAAAAACACACAAATTCAGGGTTTAGCAAGGCTTTTTGATTTTGAGTTGTAGATGAAAATTCATAAGTTTATGTGAGTTGCAGGCAAAATCTTGCTGAGTTGCTTGAGAGTCTATGACAAATTATTCATCAGGCAAAAAATCTTTCTAGTTCTTGCAAGTTTGGTGAGATCTTGCTGAGTTTTAGAACTGTTTATACATCTAAAACTGACTTGAGAAAATTAATTAAATATTGATTATTTAATTAATGTTTATTCCTCTATCAATAAATAAATTATTTAATTTATTTATGTGATTCATATCTAGTCTATTCTTCTAAGTCCTAAGTCTTCCAAAGTTTCCAATAATTAAATAATTCTAAATTATTTAATTTCTTTCTAATGACAAAGTCAATCCAACTCACCCTCCACCTAACTTGCCACCTCACTCACACGTGGCTAAGAAAATTGAATACTTTTAATATTTAATTACCTATTTATCTTCAACCTCATTTCCAAGTCATAAGAAGGAGACCTAGGTGTCATCTTATTCCCTATTCTTGAGACTCTGGTCTCTACACTTCATCATGGTCAAAGGTGACTCATGAGACATGGCTCATGAGGCCTATCTTTTCTCTCACATTCCAACAACTTGGAATGATTCATCCTCCTTCTCATGGTCATGGAGAGACACATGACATGTGGTTTCTCCTTCCACCTTTCCCTCCACCTTGCCAATGTAGGAGGAACATCCTCCTTATTTCTCTCTCACAATCCAACCAACTTCATCTCAACTGTTCATCTTCTCAAGACCAATTCTTAGCCCTTGATCTTTGCCACATAGGATCAGAGTCTTGGATTTTCTATAAAAGTAGACCATTGCACTCATTTGAAACTAATAGAGAAGTTAGAAGTTTTATGCTTATTGGGCTTATTGTGTTCGCAAAAGCTCATTATCTTTCAAAAAGTGTGCCTTTGGCTTAGCATTATCATCATTAGTATATCCATAACAGCTTCATCTCCATATCAGCTTCATTACTCCCATATCCATATATCTCCATCATAGCTTGCATCATAGATTTCATCTATTTGCATTTAGACAACCACATAGTTCAACCATTTGAAGTCATCTTGGAAGTGAAAAAGAACTGAGAGAAAAGCAAATACAACAAGATCTCAAAAGGAAGAACGATAATGGAACCAGGAACATATTAAAAGGAACAGCTGAAAAGTATTGCTTTGTGTTTAGTTTTGTTTCTTTAGTGTACTTGTTAAAAGTAGGATTTTAAGGTATTTGTGGTGTATCATTGAAGTCTGCTTAGTTTCACATTTTCAAGCACACTCTATGGTATGTAGTTATGTTGATAAACATATTCTTGTTTCATGCTCCACAACAACTGTTTCTTCAATTTGCTCAGAGTAGTTATTGTTCATTTGAATTTTGCCATATCATGTTCAGTTTTATCAGATCTTTTTAAACTCTAACTGCACAAAGCATGCTGCTTGTTCCATTTTTCCAGGATTCTTTTTGTGGCAAAGGTGTGATTACAGTTTCTTAAATTGATATTTCTCTTTCATGTGCTTAATGGAAACTTACTAATATTAATGTGTCTAGGAAATCACGTGGGAACTTATTAGAAATAAGTTGTAAAATGTAATGTTGTGAATTACCTTTAACAATGTGTTGCTTTTTTAACCTATCTTTGTTGTTTTGATGATTAGGTTTCTGGAGTATTGCAAGAGCTCGACAACATGATGAGTTTTTTATCATATCGTTCCCCGAGCTCAACTTCTTCGGCCTTTCATTACATGCTTTTAGCCAATGATGGCAGGAAGGCTTCTTGTATTGTTTCTCGTCGATTATTAAGCTCTGCTTCAATACCAGATTGTCACTTTTTCCCAACCAAATTCATTTCTGCTACAGTTAGATGTCTGTCAAGGCTATTCAAATTTACTGTAAGGGCTGATGGCAGCAAAACAAGTCTTGCTCCTTTGTTCAGGTAAGATACATTTAAGGTTGAATTTTAGCTTTGAGAATGAGTTTTGATTTTTAAAGAGAGTTGAAGTGTTAGTTTTGGGAATATACTTGTTGCATCTGAAATTTTCTTAACTGAGGTGCTGTATTGTGCAGTGTGGCTCCAATGATGGACTGGACTGATAATCATTATAGGGCCCTTGCACGTCTCATCTCTCAGCATGCTTGGCTTTACACTGAAATGATTGTGGCAGAAACTATTGTTTATCAGAAGAACAACTTGGTATTTCTTCGTGTCGTGTTTTCTGTCAGACATTTCTAGGAAAAGTGGAAAACTCGATAAAAGCCAAAATATCTTGTAATTAATGAGACAAGTAGAAAGTATGGTATGTCTTGTAGCATCTAAGTATTTTTCTTTTATTCTATGCTGTGTAAATGAGGGTTTATGGGTCCCTTGCTCTCCATGCAAAAACACTAGAAAGTACTAAGTAACAGATTGTACCCACAGTAATCACAAGGATACACTTAGCAGTAATCTCGGTTGACTACTTGACCAACAAAAGTAATAGTAATACAAAATGGCATTAAGGCCTTTTTAAAGGACCATCTAAGAAACACACGTCAATTAGACCCCAGGTTCACATGATAGACCTTTAATGTTTTAAATTAGAAATCCTCCAAAAAGGACGATGGCAATGCAGTAGTACTAATTCTAAATTGACAAGCCATGTCAGCAGTCAAATCAACAACCATCTAGATGGCAGATTTTCTCTCAAGCCTATCATCACCATTTGTTGGGCCTTTACCACCCATGTTACCATCAACATCATGCCCACAATGTCTGTTGCTGCAAAAAGGACCTCTTGTGCTGGTAACTTTGTCAAGTCCTCCTAGACTAATTTCTCCCAGCATTTCATCAACCCAAATCAATTCATTAATATACAATGGACCACTGATGCAACTGATATCAGGAGCTGGACCCGAGGAGCCAAATTGCAAACACAAGCACTCTAGGTCTCCATCCACTGGACTAACTGAGCAAACAAGCTCTGCATATAATAGAAATTGCTTTGGGCATCCTTACATCTAACCTCCTTGGCTGTAGGACTTCTCCCTTAAAATAAACAAGAAAAACTGCACATGGATTGAGAGTATCGAACTAAGGTGCAGGAGTCTTACTAGGAAGGTTTCAAGGTAGGATATTAGGTAAGGCCAATCTCATGTGATTAAAAATATGCACAAAGTTACATTACTTGACAGCAACATTCTCCTACACATTCCACTTGTCAATACATGTAATGGACACCCCTGTTTCCTTGCCAAAATGTTTGCACCTTGTGTTCAGTTCTCAGGCATCATGTCAAACAGTTTGCATGCTTCATGGATGAAGGTTTGTTTGCAGATGTACATGTTGCAAGCTTGTTTGAGTTCATTCACATTAGCAGTGCTTGACATTCACATACAAGTAATAAATTTGCATTATCAACTCATCAACAAAAAACATTTTTTTTTTGTTTTTCAAATAATCTGCTGTTCCGATTTAATTACAACTCGGGTTTGAAGGAATATCATGAACAGTTGATGCAACATCAATTTTCTAATAGTGATTCCTTTATTTCTATAAATTCTTTCATAGGATATTCAATATATAATTTTTAAATACTTGTCCATATGGCCATTGCATAATAGCATGTTCAGAAATTTTCATGCAGCAACAATAACTTGCTCAGAACTTAACAAGTTAATATCATTTTGCTGACCTGGCCGAAGAGTAGTGAACAGGCCATCAATTTTCTTGCTTTATCTTTCCTCAATGTTGTACAGCTGCTGCATGCCAGGGTTTAGCAGCTACAAGAAAATATAAAATTTATATTTAATTTTTCCTTCAACAAAGCTTTGATGACCTGTTCCTTTTTCCCTCCTTATGGCAGACGATGATTTAATTGGGGCTTAGGGGAGATTTGACAAAAACCAGAGCTCATCTTTAATGCCATAGTAGCTTCTAAAATTGTTTCACCGGCTTATAAGAGTCACCAAATGCTGCGCTAGACTCACGAAGAAGCTATGCCCCTTTCTTTCTTTCTTTCTTTCCTTGAAGATGTTTGGTGCCACGGTTCCTTGGGTTGGGCCCTTCCAAAAGCATTTACCAGCAAGGAAGCAACCTTAAATGCTACGGATGATAATAACTAGCCGCAATTTCCTCAGATAATGCTGTGTTGGCTTAGGAAAGCCAAAATAAGGCTGTAGCAATCAGATTGAGCTTACAAGTCTCCCACAAAAATATTGACTTAATATGCAAAGGGTATGGCTCCAATCATGGGTAGAAATAAGGGGACAGCGGGAAAGTTCTTTAACCAATATATTATTTTATTTTCTTGACACAACACACAAAGAATTTTTCTCTTCATCCACAGACAGCACAAATAAACTTCTGCTCTTTCACCAAACCCGACAACACATTTATAAATTTACTCTTTTTCTGCAATCATATAAATTAAAACCTCCAAATCTAGCAAACCTGAAAAACCTGAATGTATAGACCAATTGCTCCAAATCTGCAGTTCTTGTTGATGGGTGTTTTGACACACTCATCAACATGCAGGTAGAACATAAAATATCCCACCTCTTCAAAAAGGAAACCATACTCAAAAGATTGATAACCCCAAGGTCTCTTTTTGTTAGGTTTGGATGACCTCGTGGCTCATGTAGCTGTACCTATACAAGGGGCTGCTAGTAACCAAGTAAAGATGTGGTTAAATTCACTTTGGAGATCAGCAAACAAATTAAACAATGCATAAATAGGCTGCTCCAACATGCAGGTAGAACATAAAATATCCCACCTCTTCTAAAAGGAAACCAAACTCAAAAGATTGATAACCCCAAGGTCTCTTTTTGTTAGGTTTGGATGACCTCGTGGCTCATGTAGCTGTACCTATACAAGGGGCTGCTAGTAACCAAGTAAAGATGTGGTTAAATTCACTGCTCCAACATGCAGGTAGAACATAAAATATCCCACCTCTTCTAAAAGGAAACCAAACTCAAAAGATTGATAACCCCAAGGTCTCTTTTTGTCAGGTCATGACAATGTTGGATGACCTAGTGGCTCATGTAGCTGTACTTATACAAGGGACTGCTAGTAACCAAGTAAAGATGTGGTTAAATTCACTTTGGAGATCAGCAAACAAATTAAACAATGCATAAATAGGCTGCTCCAATCACCCTACTCACTCCTAAACTAACAAGATATTCAAATAAAGAACAAAAGATGAGGGTTTAGAGAAGAAATAGATTGAAAATAAGGAGGATCCACTTTGCATTTGATTTACTATCTCTTGACCTGAAAGATCCAATGAAATTAATTAACCTACAATGTCATAACTAGTATTTCACACAATTATGAATATTGCGAATGCAAGGTCCAAAGGAATTTCACGAAAAATGGCAAAGATATTGCATGCACTAGTATTACACAATCTTTGACAGCTCCACCATTAAAGATTTAAAATGTCACCATTTTATTGAATTTCGACAAACAATCCAAGTTTCAGAAACAGCAAATACAAATACATCACCATCCACGATGAGAACTAGCGAGCTATAGACAAACATCCTGCAGAAATCCACATTGAAAATAGTCTTTTTGCTCTCTCCCCAAATTGGTCTCCTAAATCCCTCCTTTTATAATGAATAAAATTCTTCTTTTAAAAAGAGGTGATTTTTACATTTCACATTTTTGAGTAAGTTTCTAATTTCAAATTCATCTCATCTTTCTAATTTTCATGATTTCTTTTCTTTGTCCATCCTTCATTTTGCATCCCAAATCTTTTTATTCTTAATGATTTCTTTCCTTTTTCCATCCTTTTGCATTCCAAATCTACAAGAAAACATGAAAAGCATTAATTTCCTGAAAAAATATTATTTGCATCATTTAATAAAAAATTCATCCTCGTATTAATTTTTAAATTATAAAAGGAAAATTGCTAAAGTTGATAATTACGACAATTAATTTTTAGTAGTGTTCCACGGGAACGCGTCCCCCCTAAACCCTAGCATTCCTGGGACATGGGGCATTGACCCCAAGTCCCTAGCTGCTCTGCCCATCAACCGCCATTCACCGCCAGGACACGGGGACGTCCCGGTGTCCCCGGGATGTCGAAGGGGATGCTTGAGTGTCCCTCAGCGTCCCGGGGACGTCTGGGCATCCCTTGTCGGCGGACACTTTTTTGCACGTGTTTTAAAAAAAAACATATTTTTTAATTGCTTTTTTTGGTTCTATTTGAACCCTAAGTGGATGCGGGGCCCATTTAAGGCCTTCTAAGCCTACAAAAGGCCCTCCAAGCTTCATTTTAATTCACATTGTCATTTCTAATTGTTTGCTACAACAAGAAGAGTGAAGAGCTGAGAATAGAGTGATTGCCGGAGTGAAAGGACTGATTGCAAGTAAAAGAGGAGTGAGAAGGAGCAAGAAGAAGAGGAGGGAGATTTTTCACTTTGTTGAAGAGATTTTTCAAGCACAGGGTAGGGTTTTTAACTGATTTTTTGTTTTATTTTTGATTTTCAATGTTATTTCATTTCTTGTCTCATTTTCTAATTAATTTAATTTTTTTTTACAATTTGAAATTTGTTAAAAAAAATCGAAATATAGAGTTGTAATTTTTTTAATTTTAAAGTAGGGCCTAGGCTGAAACTATGTGCTTATTGATTTTTTTTTTCATTTTGTGAAATGTAGTGTCAAAATGAGCTCTTATAGTCATGATATGAGTGAGGATGAGAGGGAAATTCATTCTCATAATGCAAGCCAATCAGAATATGAACCCGAGCACGAGGATGAGCCCAATAAGGGGGGTGAGCACATGCCAAATTCGGAAGGGCAAACTAGTTCCATGGCTAGTGCACCACTTGCTACTGATTGCCCCTCCCAGCTTTTGGCAAACTGGGTTAGGGGTCCTTATGATCCCAAATCTCCTCTCAGACAGTTTGCAAGAAGAATAACAGCTCCAAAGCCAACAGATGGTGGCACGAGGAAATGGAAATGAAACATTTGTGATACAGAATGGTTTGGAAGCATCACTAGAGTTAGCCCACTTCCTCTTTTGGCTAGGAAAAGGTGTGGGAGCATGTGAATTTTTGAAGCTGCCTAAAAATTTGCATTACTAGGAGTTCAAAAAGCTTTGGGGTGTTCCAAAAATGACATTGTTGTTCCAATGCCTACTAACTTGTCTGGCAGTCAACATATGCAGTCTATTCAACAGATTTAGGGGCAACAAATGTAGGGGCAACCACATATTTCTAATCATACATTGCATCAGAGAGCAGGAACAATGTCAGGGTCAGCCTTAGGACCTTCATCCACTCATAGTGGTTTGGTTGAATCACAACTGGGCAAGGGGAAACACAAGATCCCCATAGCTGACTTATTCAATGTGCAGCTAAGGGAACAAATAGATGATTCCTTTGGCAAGTTCTTATGTGCCAATGGCATCCCATTTCATGTAGCTTTATCTCCTTATTATAAGGAGATGATGTCGATAGTGGTGAAGGGAGCAACATCATATGTGCCACTAGGTGAGCACAAATTGTGGACCACGATCTTGGATAACTATGATGCCAAGATCAGTGCATTGATGGAGACGATGAGGGCATGTTGGGAGGAGTCTGGATGTAGCATAGTTATGAATGGGTGGACGGACATTAGGCATCTTCTACTCATCAAGATCATAGTTACATGCTCTGAGGGCCCATTATTTCTCAGGGCGGTTGATTGTTCGGGGCATCAAAAAGATGTTGATTTTTAGTTTGACATCCTTCAGACAACAATTGAAGAGATTGGGCCACAAAATGTGGTCTAAGTAGTGACAGATGCAACACATGTGTGCAGAGCCGCAGGGAGGCTTATTGAGGTAGCATACATACATATTTGGTGGACTCCATGTTGTATGCATGCCATGAACAATGCACTCAAGGACATGGGGAAGATTGAATGGATTAGAGGAGTGGTCAACGGTGCGAGAGCTGTGCAAATGTTTATCTGCGACCACCACACTTCACATGCACTCTTTAGAAGCTTCATGAAGGTGTTCTTGAAACCTGTTGAGACCAGATATGCATCCTATTTCATTCTTTTGGAGAGAATGCTTGAGTTGCAAGAGCCACTACAACTAATGGAATCGGTGGGATGGGGTCAGGACAGAGTAGGGGGGAGGGTGGAGGTAGTGAAGAGTGATGCATTTTGGAGTGATGCACCTACCCTTGGAGAGGTGCATGAGTGCATCGATACTATGCTTGGCCAAATGAGGGCAGTTGTGCGAGAGGACCCTACTTTAGCATTCTACAAGCACATATGGGACAACCTGAACATTCGGCCTATTATTTAGCACATATGGGACAACCTGAACACTCCCTTGCACATGATTGCTTATGTATTGAATCCAAAGTGGTACATGCCTAGGTTTGGTAGAGTTAAACTGATTCAGGATGCTGAGGTGAAGGAAGGGTTCTTCAGGTGCATTGATAGGATGTATGATGCTGAAACTGCTGGCTAGATTTGCACTGAGTGGACAAAATTTGCTACTCTTAGGGGTTATGAGGCTGCGGAAAAGGCGGATACAAGAACTATGGCACAAGAGGACCCAATTTTGTGGTGGACTTGTCATGGATCGAAATCAACAACTACCACACTAGCCATTTGTTTGCTATCTCAGGTTTCTAGTTCTTCAGCTTCTGAGTGGAACTGGTCTACTTATAGCTTCATCCACTCTCTTAAGAGGAACAAACTTACGTCTAGGAGGGCAAAGAAGCTAGTGGCTGTACATAGTGCCTTGTGTATCACTCACCGCAAGACACGTGTGTACAAGGAGAGCCCAACAACACGATGAGATGTAGAGCCAGAGGAGCCATCATTGATTGATGAGGATGAGGATGCAACCACTTCAAATGTAGGGATGGTTGGTATTCCTTTGGTGGATCTTGACCTTGAGGAGTACAGTAGTTCTAGTAATGAGGAGTTTGCCTTGAGCCCCGACCTCCTGAGGGATGATTAGAGGCCTTCCTTCACTACATTTTGACATTTTGTACTTTTTTTGATATCATGCTACTCATTGTAAACATCTTTATGATATTTTTGATATAATAGAAATCTCCCATTTTCCGATTCGACAGTTTAAAATTTTATTTAGTATTGAGTATTCTAATTTCTAACTAGTAATTCGATATTCAAAACTTCAATGTTCATTATTCAATGTTCAAGTATTTACTTTAGTATTTGACATATGCAATTTTGCTATTTTACTTCTTAATAGTCTTATACATTTTTTAATAACTAGTATTTTGAGTACCATATGTATTGTATATACTATATAGTATATACCTGCCCCCCGCGCCACCCCGTGCCGCCATCCTCCTATCGTCCCCAAATTGAGGCCCTTTGTCCCAACGTCTCGGAAACCTGTCCCCGATGGTGGTGTAACTATGATTTTTAGCAATATGATTTTTTTTGCATGCGACAAAATCATTTTGAAAATGGAAGTAAATTATATTAGATAAATTAAAATATTACTTCCAATGTCTCTCTTCACACAAATGCATAAAAATCCTTTTTGAAATGCTAAAATCTCCAATAAAGATACCCAAAAGCTTGCGACGTTCAAATATGAGGAAACGAGGCCATCAACTTTAAGCTGAAAGGTACTGACAAATAATAACATAAAAGGGCATTACTAAATGTACCATCAATGGCCAAGATTTAATGGAGATCAAATGGTCTAGATCAAAAGTAAAGTTACACAAATCTCATTTTCTCCACTTTTTCATTTAAAAATAATGGTTTTCACATTATGAAAGGATTTTAAAGGTTTTTGAGGCTTTTATTGCATTTTAGAAGATTGGCAAGGTTAGTGAAGATTTTAGGACTTTACCCAAGCTAGCAATAGACTTTTAATCAATTTTTTTCTTAAATTAGCCCCATTTTAGCCCCATTTGACGTAAATAGCTAATCAAGCACAATAAATTCTATTGCCAAATGACCCAAAAATATCAAATATATCCTTTATTATAGTAAACCCTTTCAAGAAAATAGGAAGTAAAGATCCTAAATAGAAAAGTTAAGCACCAGATTGATTTAAGGACATCAAAGAAAAGAATCCAAGCACCAAAACCAAACTTGGGAATATACATCATTGAAAACCCTTACTCAAGAACTTTGAACAAATCAAGATAGGATCCCCATTTTGCTGATGCAAAGTATGCGGCATGTGTGCAAGGACACAACAATTCCTTTATGCACAACTTGTAGCTCTAAATGAGCCACATAGTAATAACTGGGGTGGATCTTTCACCAACACAATTCTTCTTCTTCTTCGAGAGTTTTTCGTCCTCTAGAAGGTTGAGATGAACTTGTTCAATCTCATAGACCCACAAGGGTATCACTAGAGAGAAATAACATAATCTACATAATGCAAAATGAGCCCCTGAGTTGCCTTTTATACTTTTTCTTGCCAATCTTCCAGAAAGCACAATTTTAAACACACCTTGTTAATTAAAACTCTTATGACTAATGAATAGCCTTATTACTAATCGTTGTCTTCTTAAATAGATCAATGTTATTCATATCGATGGTTTGTCATCAATTAGACATAATCACTGATTAGTCAATATCGTGCCTCTTCATAAGATATCGATTAGAGTATAGATATTGTAATCAATAATTAGCTTTTTTGCATTAGTCTGGATATCGATCCAATTATCATCGATGTAATTTAGTATTATATTAGTCACTAACTTCCATTGTTATCTATTCACACCTTAAGCAATGTTAATAATGATCATCTTCTTTAATCTCATGCTTGTCATCGATGCTTGCCACTTATAATCAATCTTTAGTTATGGATTTCGAAGGATGAACCGATAAGTCAGTGATTGCCTCTTTAATAGTTTATAGATGATACTTGTTAACATAATCGATGATTTGAATGCTTTAGTAGATGAGTCTTTTAATGCCGATTCTTCCCCATAGTCAGTTTGTTATTGCTCACCGATCTTTATGACATCCCATACTTGTCTTAGTCGATTTGTTCCATTGACAATGATTCTCTGAGATATCCCACCGAAGATGCTTATGAGTAATCGATATTTTCCTAATAGATAATGTGTCATCATTAGTACCGAAATACGATGATAATTGATTTCATGGTCACGTCTTGACACTTGCTGACTAATTTTCTGATTTATACCAAGGTTCCATGAGGACTGTCTTGCCAATCAGTGTATGGTCTGAACTCTACAATTATAAGTTTTCATCCTTGATATGCTTTGCTACAATGCTTTCATGTATCGATGGATTGATTCTCAATACAAGATTTCATGTCTATAGCCGATAGGTTCATAACCCTTTGCAATTAACCATGGATGGTCTTCATGTCATCATCATGTGGGATTGATTGACTTAATCTTATGGTGAAGCTCTCCTTGCTCATCATTGGTTTTGGAAAGGTGATCATCATTTGCCTTATTCCTTATATCTCTAAGGAAAACCGTCTTATTCATAAGACTTCACGATTTTTCGAATACTTTATTCTTCTACTAACAACTGGCTATGTACATCCACTTCTAACTTCCTACTCACTAGATATTGATGCTCAAGGATTGCCACTCATTGACCACAAAAGTACTTTATTGCTTTTTTTCTATCAGATTAAGGATGAGGACATCACAACACCATTTGCATAATAATTGTTTGCTGCCTTCCTTATTTTGGTAGTCTCTTGCAAGGTGCCCCCATCCATTGCTTTGTCAACACTGTATGATGGGATGTCCTTTATAGTCCTATATTTTTTTTCGCCCTCGTTGATTTCCATAATCACCAAGTGGTGCATCATGTGGCTTTGATGGAGTGGATTCTCTTTGTGTGAAGAGTACTTGTGCACTTCTATTCTTCAAATTTATATTGGCACTCCTTTATCGAATAACCCATCACTTGGTGAATCTCACAAAAAATCTTTCTAGGACAATTACCTTTCGTGTGCCCCTCAATTTTGCATTCAGTACACCATATTTCTTTAGTTTCTTTATTGGTTCCTTTGTTTGCCTTCAATTCATTCATCATCCTCATCATATCTTGTCATAGGGCCTGGACCTTTTTGGATTCTTCGTCTCTTCTACCTTCGGTGCTCTTGTCATTGTCCATCTTCCTCTACCCTCGGGAGGATGTTTTGTTTTCACTTTCAATGTCCATTCCCTGATTGTACGCATCAACCGATGGCTTTACTTTCATCTTTTTGCACAACATGGGGATCAGTTCCTCGATGAACCAACACTTCTTCAGTCCGTCGATTGGCTGGTTCTCCAACTTTCCTAGCACCTCCTTGAGCCTATGATTGTAAGCTTGTACATCTAATGTTTCCCTTGTTTGGTGTTGTAAATTTTGGCAACAATCTCATTGTCGTCTCGTAGCGATTTAAACTCAGCCTCAAATGCCTTCTTCAGTGTGTACCAAGAGACTGTGGATGATGCATCAAGTTCTGCGAACTAGTCGATTGCTATACCTCATAGCGTTGTTGGAAATGCTCTCAGCCAATAGTCTTTGCCCTTCTAACCGCTTTCTATCTAGATGGTCTCACATGTCTTGCAGTGCCTTGTAGGATCCTCTAACCCATTCCCAATGAACTTCGACAGTTTCTGCCAATCTGCATTCGGACTTTCCATAGGAGTCACGATGTTTCTCGCTTGTTTACTCCCTTGTGTATCAGACCTAGGTGGACTATTCTGATCACTATGTTCCGGTGCTTTCCCTGCACTCTCGGCCATGTGTACGTCTTCTACATGTTCGCCTCCAACATCCCCAATACTTCGGGAACTTTTAGGCTCTGACCTCTATCTGGGGCCTTCAATTCGGATCCTCAAACTCAAGGTTCCCCTGAGATGGATAGATTCTCAATGTGGTGGAATATGTCTATTAGTTCTAGATTTCCTTCTTCATACGCTTTGTCCAACGTTGATTGTATGAACGGGTTGTTTGCTTGGACAACAAGGTCGGGATATTTTTTCGTCTGGGAATGGTAATCTGGCAATCTCCTCCCACTCACTCCATGTATGATATGTGCCTTCCTTGCCAGATGGTTTCCTTTCCTCCCGACTACGATTTTGTCTAATGCTTTGGCTTGTACTTCGTTCCCAGGAAGGGCTCTGACTTGGGAATGTCCAATTGGATTTTCCTCAAATGTTTCTTCTTCTTTGTTCTCTTTGTTCTACAATCCTTAAAGATCACTTGATCACTTGCTTGACCACCTTCTAGCTTCTTCTAGCCTTTATTGGGATTTGAGGGCATGAATCACGCGATTTTGACCTGATTTCTTTTAAGGCATTGACACCAAATGCTTACTGTGATATCTGAGAACTTAAATATATGAAGTAATAGTGAAGATGATAGTGCATACTAGATACAGGAGTAAAATATGTCTTTGTTAACTCATGAAATAATTATAGAGAAGAAGACTATAGGTGGCCGACCAAGGATTAGCATTCATCCGACTGCAACATACTACCTTTCTTGATGATACACAATATATTAAAAGGACCCATTGCCAAGAGGAACACAACTATCAACCAAGCAATGCTTATAACTACACGAGAGTGATAGACAAATTAATACGAACAATTAATATATTGCTCGATAACAAATATTATTGAACATAACGATAGACATTGTACGTTGACTACACTAGTGACTAATATCGTGCGCAAGACCTAGATCAGGATTTCTCTTATAGAAGGCATTTAATTGGTAATGTTATATTCTTAAATGTATTACATTTGTTATTTTTAATTGAAATTGTGGTTTTAGGGAAAAAATCTAGGAATATCCCAATAAGGGACATTACAATCGGTATTAGAGCTTTGATCTTGCTAGCCCAAGAGTCAAAAAAAAAAAAAAGTAAATGCGATTCAAACCATTGCTGCAACATGCCCAAGATAGACGAGTGGTGTTTCCAAACTCAGACTTCTTACCAATCAAAAGGGAATGTGTTTCCCTTTTACATTTCAAGCACTTTCCTAAGATGAGAAATATGTTCTTCATACATTCTACTAGAGGCCAATATGTTGTCCAAGTAAACAATCACACAATAACCAATGTGCAGCCTAACTAACTCTTTCATCATTTTCATAATGTCAGTTGGAACATTGAACAATCCAAATGATAAAACAAGCCACTCAAACAATCCATGCTAGGTCATAGACTCATAATATTGATTTCCATTCATCTTCTTCTTTGGAATTGGTCAACACCACGATATAAAATCCAGCTTTCTAAGATTCTTGTCATGGTGTAGTTGATCCAATAAATCAGCAATATGGAACAACAGGTACATATTTTTTATTAAAAATTTGTTCAATGCCTTATTATCAACACACATTCACCAAGTTCCATCTTTCTTTAGCACAACTACAATAGGAGAACCTCGTGGCAAAGTAATTTGTCCAATCACACTTTTCTAGCTTCTAAAACACCTTGACAGTACAAGCCAATGTTTGGAAAGGGGAAGTCAGTAAAGAATTCAATCTCATATTCTATTGTTGGCTAGGGGAAGTCAGTAAAGATATTATTGGTCGACTTTGTTTCAAGATGCATATAGCTGGGTGCGCAAGTGTGAGCATTGTCAGCAGTTTGTTGGTAAGCAGAAACTCTCGTCTGTACCTCTGAAGCCAGTTGTGATCGAAGAGCCTTTCCAGCGATGGGGTCTCGATTTCATCGGTACAATTAATCCAACATCCAGTGCTGGACATACTCATGTTCTCACGGCAACTGATTATTTTACCAAGTGGGTGGAAGCCATCCCAGTGAAGAATGCAATATCGTCAGTGGTGTGTGTATTTTTGAAGGAGAATATAATTTCTCGCTTCAGTGTGCCAAATAAGATTGTAACAGATAATGCTGCGACTTTTTCGTCTGCAGAACTTACATAATTTTGTTTTGAGCATGGTATTACTCTCTCTCACTCGTCTGATTATTATCCTCAGGGAAATGGTCAGGCCGAATCAAGCAATAAAAACTTGGTTACTATCATTCGCAAATTGGTGGATGATAGTCAACGTTCTTGGCACAAAGCTTTGTTTGACGCTTTGTGGGTAGATAGGATTACACCCAAAAGAGCAATTGGGATGTCACCGTTCCAGCTTCTTTATGGAGTAAATTCAGAAATTCTCATAACTATTGAGCTTCCCGCTCTTAAGTTGGCTAAGGCCATTGAAGACAGTACCTTTGAGGATTCTCTAGACAAAAGAATAATGTTCTTGCATCATTTGGAGGAATAGAGAACTCAGGTGGTGGATAGGCTTGCAACACATCAGCAACAGGTTAAGGTGCTTTTTGATAAGAAAGCCAAGCAAAGGGAGTTTCAAGTTGGAGACTGTGTCTTACTTTGGGACAAAAGGTGGGAACCAAAAGGAATGCATGGGAAGTTTGATACTCTCTGGAGAGGACTGTTCACTATTCATCAAGTTGCAGGAGAAAACACCTTTATCCTGGCATACCGTGATGGCACTCCATTTGCACTTCCTTATAGTGCCCAACATTTGAAGCATTACTTCGAGTAATGGCGAGATTAAGTACCATTGTACATAATGTCCAAGTCTTTTCTGTTTTTAGTTTTTAGGTTTTGAGTCTTTTTCTTTGGTTGCCCGACTCTATAGCCCAATGGAGTAGATAAAGGCACTTGGAGATTCTGGATTCTACACTCATTGTTTTACAGAACAAACGAGGAATGTTCCCCAGTCAGAGCCAGCTATTGTCCTCAATTTTGCATTCCCCAAAATTGAGGCAACCCTACGCAATTCTCAACGGTTGGTAGGAGTTTTCTCTAAGAGTGTTGATGACTTGTAAGGAGTTATATTTAACAGGATCAGTTATCCCTTGGTTCTTGTTCGATTTTACTTCTTGTGAGCATCTAGTCTTTTTGGCCTTCTTTTTGCTTGGCTTTGCTTTTGCGTCTTGTTTTTGTTCCTGTTCTAGTCGTAGTTTCGTAGCCTTTGTTTTCCAGTTCGTTTCAGGCAGTTCGCACATCTTTCTAAGATTGTCAAAAAGGTGGGCTTTTTCTTGTCTGGTGCATAAAATGAAAGTTTATTTTGTATGTGAAATAGATTTTAAACTCTATTCTAAAATTTCGCGTCATTCTGCGAAGTTTTGCTTTAAAATTTTAATGATAGCAGGTTTTTACATCATATCTGCATTTCAAATCATTAAATTTTTAAAGTCGCATATAAAATTATTAAAGTTCTTTCTCATTTATATGCGTCCTTTAAAAATAACTTTTGCGTAAAAGGCAATTGCTTTATCAAACGACGAGGAAAATATGAGCTTTATAAATAAATTTAAAAGTTGTTTATAAAATTCAAATTTCCATTTTAATGACGATTCACTTTGCATATATTTTAAAAATAATGTTTTATTCAAAAGTCTAAAAAAAAACATTGAATTTAAAAACATATAAACATATGTTTTTAATAACATATGATAGTATGTTTTTAGAATTTGGTGACATGATACATATTATTTTTCGAAATATATATATTATGGCTTTATGAAATAAGCGTTAGTTTTTAAAATTATAAAGTATAACGTATATTGCTTTTAAGTAATATACATTTAAAATGCTTATTCAAAGCTATGGCGTCGAATTTTTGGTGTTTGGCATACATATTTTATTTATGCAAAGACGTTGTATGCCATTGTTTTTTATTAAAACCGCGGCTCACTCTATACCTTAAGGTGTCGATTTTAAATCTTATAACATAACGCTTTATATAAAATGTTTATGAGTTTTAAAGAAAATCGTGGCCGGGACTATCGTTTTAAGTTTTATACCGCAATGTATATGCATATTGTTTTAAATATGTTATGTTTTGTCTAAAGCCTGCGTTTCTTTTTATTAATGGTTTCGTTTTATATTTAAAAAGGCGTCGAAAAACAAAGACATTACATATGTTAATGTATGCCAAAATTCTTTTGAAACGCGTGGATGAGACTTGGCGTCGACTTTTTACCCAAAGGCATATGATTATTGTTTTAAATATGTGATGACTTTGTAAAAGCCCGTTAAAACTGCGGCTCACTCTTTATTTTATGGCGTCGTTTTTTATGAGAAATGCATAAATGTTTTCATTAAAACGTTAGATCTCCTCCATGATATGTTGCGATAACTTTCCAGGAAGAGTGTGGTGAAGTCTTTGAAACGGTTTGCATCCATAATTTGCTGCATTTTTCATTGAGGAATCTGCCCGTGGTGTCCTTAAACTTCCAGACTTTTTCTCCTCAAAGAATTTGCCATTAATCTCTGCAGACTTTCCTCCTATTCTTGGGCAGATTTGGTAAGTTTTTTGACTTATCATTAAAAACGTTTTTGCCTTATCTTTCAATTTCGAAAATGCATATTGAATTGGTAAATGTATTTGATGATAATTGCTTTATTTTAGGGCACGTTTTTGAAGCTTTCTTCCCTTTTGTTGCTATTTTTGTTCAAATTTTTGATGCATGACTGGCATTTGTCCTTCCCCAAACCATGACTCATAATGTTGGCATTAATTTTCACAAGAATTTGTCAATTTTATGGGTTATATAACTCTGAGATTTTTCCTCAAACAACAAATTCGAAAATCATTTCTTATTTCCAAGATTTGTTTGTTTTGTTGGAGAAGAGGATTTAAGTTTTTCGCTTTGCATCCAATGAAGGTAAAATGTTTATTTTCTCTTTTCTTGTTTGCAATTTTGTGTTTTGTTTTGGTTTTGTATATGTTTTGTGCTTTCTTCTTCTCTCTCATCTTCTCTAAGTTGCATATGAGAATGCAATTTATTCTCATATGTAGTTGGGATTAAGAACCCCGTTCTTATGGTGATTTTTCCCAAAAGTGCATAAAGTGCAAAGTGCTGTTCACATATGTAGTTAGCCCATAAAAATCCACTTTTTCATATCCCCATTTGAAAAAGAAGATGCAAAGTTTCTCCATATGCAAACATGCTTAAAAAGCCCACAAGTGTGAAACTCCCAATATGCAATTTTGCCTAAAAAGTCCATCATGCTTCAAGATGAGAATATTGTATTCCTTCTTGTCCCACTATTCAAGATATGCATTTGCGACGGAAAACCCCACTCATACCTATTTTTTCCATCTTCATAAGGGGCTGCCCTCTTCATACATTTTTGCATGTAGAAATGGATTTCTCTTTTCTTGGTGATGAAATTCTCATTTTTGGGGATTTCCATGTCATTGATGTCAAATGCTTCCATTTTAAATTTCACGAAGATCGGAGCTCATTTGAAATATAGTTATAGCTGCTGCGATCCTTGTCATGTCAGAAAAGGGATCTGCATCGCCGAGGAATAAGGGAAAGAAGAAGTATCAATATGATAAGTACCAGAACTCTATTGTACCTTCTCAACTTACGTCTTATGTGGAGGAGATTCGCGATACGGAGATTGACACTTGGACATGGACGAGTTTCTGAAAAGGGTGGAGACATCCACTAAAGATGACATGATCAACATTCGGAAGAGCTTCATTCATCATGTGTCTACTTTCTCAACAGCTACATTGGAACCCTAGTTCGTCGTGGCATGTGCAAAAAGCTTTGATCCCACTTCCAGAACGATCAAGGATTAGGATGGGAAGGTGGTGATCAGTCTTGATCCGGATACCATAGATCGAGTTTTCAAAGTACCAACTGCTCTAGTTATCATGAATCCAACAATTGAGAAATCTCTCAAAAGATGGGAAAATGGCAAGACATCTTACTTGAAATATATGAATGATAACTGGTTGATCACCAAAAGACCGAATGTGGCCTGGTGGCCTAAAGAGATGCACAAATCCGAATTCAAAGAAGAGGTCCACGATCTCATCACCTTGTTAAGCCGTGATGGGGGTTTGAAAGAATCCAATCTTTTCGAACCATGGATGTACAAATATTTTTCCTTGATCCTCAAGTCAAGGCAGCGGTTGTTTTGGGGGGAATTGATCAGTGATACCATCTGTGGGCAACTAGCGCAAGTACCTAATACATGTACTTTCTACATGAACTCTTACCTAATTTACATCGCTGCTGTAGGGTCTTTCTCAGGACTATCTATCAAGGGAGATAGGATGCAATTACCTGTATGGGAGTACTATGATCAATTGCCATTAAGGTCCAGCCGCATTCATTTTAGGAGGGTGCAAGATGCATTCTTTGGACATTACCGGTGCCTGTTTGACAAGACGCTTCCAAACAAAAGGGTATCAGATGAAGCATGGAGCAAAGTAAGTGTATATGGCTGTGTTTTTCTCCAGTTTCCGAACTTCACCTACCTCAAGGTGGGGTATTTCCGGGAAGGGCCATATACCTTACCTAGGTATCCCACAGATAAACTCATTCTTATGGAGTTAGCTCGACAACTTATGGCAATGCAAGCATATAAGTCTTCTCTACACAGACCAGGTGGGTATTTCCTCGCGCAATCCTTTAAGGATTGGTGGTTATTCACTCGACACGGTTCCTAAAGCTAAGTGCATGGAATTCAAGCTTCAAGAGGTCAACTTAAAGAAGTTCATGGCACGAAATTCTTTTGATTGGAGAGGAATGAATGACAAGATTCGAAGACAGTTTAGTCATGTTCATCGTCTTGAGGATGTGTGGATTGATCTGCGTACGGAGGTGGACATTGCCAAGATGGATTACTGCCGCCTTACAGTCAAGCAGATAATAGACTTTCGTCTTGCTCAGATTCCTGAAGGGGTTGAGGATGGTGATGACATCTTGGATCCAGAGTATCGGAGGCATCATCTTAAGAGCTTGCTGTCGTATCTCCATGTTGGTCAGTAAAGGAAAATGTGTCTATATGGGACATATTCCAAAGCATCCTGGCCAATACGAATGTTTGGTTGAAGAAGAGGGGTTTAAAGAGCATCAAAGTTAAACCCGGTCGAGACTTTGATCTTGCTGGTCCTGTTGGTGCAAAGTCAGAAATCAGGGGTAAGGGCAAGGGAGAATCTTCCTCATCAGATGTTCGAACCATTCAAAAGCTGGCTATCAAAGGTGGTAAGCTTATGGTTAAATCTCCTACCTCAGATGCAGTGCTCAAGGTAAAGTGTTCCAAGATGATTGATCTCTCAGATAGTGAGGAGTTGCAAGTGTCGGTTACTCCTGAAGTGCTGCAAGTTCAAGAAGCCATTGAGATACAGGGTGTGTATGAGTCTACTCCAGAGATGGATGAACCTCCCATGTCTCCTCTTGATACAGATGTTGATTCATTCACGATATATCTACCTCCTACACATTCAACAACTATTGTACCTGCTACACCCTTCTCCTCTGTCGCCCCAACACAGAGAGAAGATTTATCACATGTGTTCGATGAGCTCCCCGAGGATCTGCCTAGTCTTGACACACTCATGGCTAACAATAATCTGACATCATAGATTGAGTTGTTCATGGAGGAGAAAGTTCAAGGAGTTTCGGTCTTGTCAACAACACAGATAAAGGAATCTGTCATAGATGTATCTTCTTCTTCTCAAAAGGAACCAGTGACTGCTATGGTTACGATCGATGATGTTGCATCATCCTTCGTTCTACCTCCTTGGTTGGGTTTTATCACAAAAGAGAAAGAAACTTGAAGTACCTTTGGAGGAATTTGATCTTGCCCCTAAGAGCAAACCTCGAGCATTGAGAAACAAGAAGGCTAAAGTGGTCTCCAAGATCATGGTTGATGACCAAAACATCAAATATGCTGAAGTTGTTGGACCCATTTCAAATAAGCCCTCAGATGAGCTTTAGGGCACGAACTACAAAATCACCAGGTTAGAACTTGGTAAGCAATCATTTGTAGGTTGCCAGTTGGATGTTCATGATGCGCTTGATCAATTTACAAAGAGATCTGATAAGCTCTGGCAAAAGAAGCACATGCTGAAGGAGGAAAACATTCGTCTGCGTGAAGCACTTGAGAAGAGCCTTTCTTCTCAGCAAGAGAGTATACTTTCAAAGGACACTTAGCGGCACATTGGTTGTTTGGAGAAGAAGACCAAGGTAATGGATGAATAGGGCAGTCAAGTTGAAGTTCAGGGCATGATGGTTATCAAAGATGCGTATCGCATATTCAGAAACATCAAGAAAACCATTGATTGTTTGCAAGAGGTGGTTGGATCTTTCGATTAGCAACTGAAGACTCTAAGTGAAGACTTAGATGTGTGGAAGAAAATGGCTGAAGCTGATCTCGACATCTTATGCACTTACGAGAGTCTCTTCAAAGGAGATGTATTTCGAGTTTTTGGATCAGTTGGTGAACAAAGAGCAAGTAATGACAAACTTGATAAAAGATGTTCATGAAGCCATGCAGGTATGCGTTGAGCATAAGGAAACCATTATTAAGGCCTTTGATTGTTTGGTATACAAGCTAGTGGCAGAAGATGGAGAACTGATCGCAGAGGAGCAGGCAGTATTAGGGTTTACACAAATTATCCATCAGGAGCTGGAGATTAACACCTTCAGTTGTGGTGCTATGGATAAACTGACAAGTTTCAGGGTTGACTTGAATCAACTGCAGAAAGATTTAGGCGGATACAATGGTGTGATCTCCAAGGCGGCAAGTGTTGCACGTAGGACTGTAAACATAGCTCAACACACGGGTGCACCAGATCCGGCTATTGTTCATAAGTCTCTTTATCAGTTTGAGACTTGCATTAATTTCCTTTGAAAGTGTTGTTAGAACACTTAGTTTTTAGAAGTGTAGAATCTTTGACAGATTGCACGGAAATATGTGAAGGCATTCTCATGTAATCATGCTGGAGGTACATTAGGTCCTGCAGTGTTGAATAAGTCAAAGTTAGTTAGTTTAGATAAGCATTGAATAAGTCAAAAGTGGTTTAGGTTTTCCCCTTTCTTCTCCACTTTTCCCTTTTCTCTTTTCCTATATAAGGAGGGGGTTCATTGTAAATATTCATCTTTTGTTGTGTGCAAGTAAACTATAGGCAAAACTTTTGAGTTCTGAAGACTTTGTGTTTTATTGTAAAAGAGTTAAGCGTTTGAATAAACGAATAGAGATTAATAGACTTTGTGTTGTTGTCTTGAACATTAATGGATGTATTCTTATGTTGCATTCATTGATCCTTGTTCAGATTAAATAATTTTCTTGTTTATATCATCGGAGCACCTTTAATCCAAGTTTTCTGAAGACTTTGTGCTTCAGAAGATCGGGGTTACTATAGAAAGTAGTGGCTGCAATATTCCAAGGACTGAAGACTTTGGGCTTCAGTATTGGGAGTTAGATAGATAGAGTACTTATTTGAAGTCAGGACAAGAGACTTTGAGCTCTTGTATCATTTCATCTTTAGATAAATTCACTGCTGTCTCAGTCGATTGTTCTTAAGTCAATCTCTGAGCCACTGGTATTACTGTTGCAAGGGGAACTGTATGTGTTAAAGTTCAGTTCTACTTCAAGCCACCTGTGGTAAGAAGGGAGCCTCCTCTATTGCTGAGAGGAGAGAGTAATCTCACACACTGTTGCCTAAAAGATACATTTTACAAAGTTGAAACTTTAGTGACTTTGCAAAATATTTAGCCAATAGAGCTGGAAGTTACAAACAGTTCCTCTCATGCTTGCTTACGCTGGTTTGTAGTATTCTTATGACCTGTTCAATTATACCTGAGCATAACAAGTGATGCATCTATTAGAGGAACCAGGTGCTGGGCAAGATGAAACAATTGGGGAGACATTTCAATCACCTTATTTGACATTTTTAAATGAACTGAAGGTTCAAAATTTGGGCTAGTAGTGTTGGATGTGCTGCAATATTGATATCTCCCAATTGCTGTGTGGAGACTCAGAAAACCAATGCTGGATGTAAAGGTGAATATCTTTGTTTTTGAAACTAGCCAACAAGCAACAGTATACTCATGATGGCTGAAATCACTCATTTTGGAACATTGGTTTTATCTTCTATTGAAGGTCAGATATCTCGATGCTTATTAATTGTAATTTTCTGCTCATGAAAACATCAGCAGTAGTCAGACTGTGTGTTTGAAATAGTGCAAGTAATATTTGTTCATCTATGAGTGCTTGATGAATGTAAGGCTGTTCTCAATGTGTACTTTTAATTATGATCTGCCTTAAACATTATCTTATGGGATCTCTTTCCAAGCATACTGTTTGACAAAAATACTCAGCAAGAAAAAGGTTAAAATTTGGGTAGAATCCTTAGGGATTTGTACAACTCTCTACCAAGTCCAATGTGTTCAAGATATACGAGGCAAGAGACATTTGATGACAAATTTCCTAAAATTAAGGTAAGAGAATTGATACAAGTAAATAAAAACAAAGACAGTTTTTTGATGGTCTATTTTGCCACCAACAACATATATTTGTTATTTTTACCAAGTTTGACATTTCTTATTACTTTTCCACTATCCAAAGCAAGGATTGATCATATATTTGACTGAGATTTTGTGAATGTTTGGTGAAAAACTGATGTTGTAAATAATATTTTCTCCTTTAATGTTATATTCCTACTTTGCTTTATTGTCATTGATCCATTTTCCTCTTTGCTCAGGATAAATTTTTGGAATTTCCTGAGACACAGCATCCTATAGTTTTTCAAATTGGAGGGAGCAATGTGGCAAACCTGGCAAAAGCAGTTGAACTTGCAAATACTTATGGCTATGATGAAATTAATCTAAAGTGGGATTTTATATTTTTTTTATCAAGATTATTTTGGAACTATTCTTGTAAGGCATTTCAATTTACCTTATTATTGATTTCTCTTTCTTAATGGTTACCAGCTGTGGCTGTCCCAGTCAAAAAGTAGCTGGTCATGGATGCTTTGGTGCCCAACTCATGCTTAACCCTAAGGCATGCAATTTAAGCTGATTAACTATGTCAGAGAATTATCATTGTGTTGACACCTATTTTTCTAGGTATTATAATTTGCAGAATTAGTTGATACTATAAATAGACTATTGACATTCCTTTGTTTGCTTTAAGACAGCTAGTAGGAGAAGCAATGGCAGCAATCTCTGTGAATTCTGATGTTCCTGTTAGTGTAAAATGTCGCATTGGAGTTGATGATCATGATACATATGACAAACTTTGTAAGTTTTTATAAGAATTTTAAGAAGCTTTGTGATAAATAGTTTTTATTAGAGCAGCATGGAATTGGATTATCTTTGTTAAATAACTATTGCAGATCAAGCAGTTGCACATAATATGATTGGAAACAGCTGCTTAGAATTCTAACATAAATTCTATATAGTATATACTATGTACGATAGCAGCACACAATACCCATCAGGTGAACTTATATGAATATATTCTACTAAATACTATATTCACCTATGCATGAATTGCATGCATTTGCTTAATAGCCAAGGGATAAGACTTAGCAAGGTTTTTATCACAGTTCAAAAACTTGAACTCAAACCAACAATTGGTATATTTAAAAAATGATAGAATTGCAAATGGGTGTACAAAGAGTAATATTATTATTGAATTAAGGAAGATTTAAACATGAAAAAAGTCCATTAATAAACTGATCAACTGACCAACAACCAAACAACAATTGGTAAATGTATCAAACAGTGATAATTAATCATTATTACTGTTTAATATTGCCTACATACATGATCTTGTAATTTATTCGAACAGTCCTCCCTAAATACATTTCATGTCCAATTTTCAATAATTTATTTTTGTGGACAAAGTGTCCATTCCTATACTTTCAACAAGCTTAGAGAAGGATAAAGGTAAATAGTTTTCTTTAATTTTTAGTTATTTTAGAACCACAATAGATATATTTTATATTTTTGAGGCCAAATCGAATATTAAATATTTTTTAATTGTTGGTGTTGGCATCTCAAAATGCGGTGTGGGATTTCTTATTAGGGGATTTGTAACCTCTAGGATCATGTGACAGCCTATTATTAGTAGATTCTTTGATATTTTTTATGACAACTCACATATGGGAAGTTACTGACTAATTGTAGTGAGGAATCTTACGGTCATGAAAGGTGAGCTTTATTGTTGGTCTAAGTTGCCAGTCCCAGTTAGGATTCAGATTTAGGTTTGCGGATTCGATCAAAATTTTCTTAGGGTGGGTTTGGGTTCATTTTGGGTTTGTTCGTACAAAAACATAGAAAATAATATATACACACACACACATATTTATGTATGTGTGTATGTATGCAGCAACAAATAAGTTCGTAATACACCACTATGCTAATAGTAAAGTAACATAGCAAAATACACCACCATAGATAATGTTTTAGTCCAAATAACATAGAAAAATGCCAAAATACACCACCATATCAATGTTTCAGTTCAAAAATAATGATGCCAACTTTAACAATCAGCCATCACTGATCAAATATAATCAAAAGTCATCACACATCATCATCCTCCTGTTGTGGCAAATTAGAAGCACGAATAGTGCCACTGGCATCAGTACAAGTAATCTCAGCCTCGGGATCAACCTCATGATCACTAGGTAGCTCATGTCATCAACTCCAAGTGCATCAAGGCAGACAACTGAATCATCCAACTCTACACGCTCTGGTTCAACATCCCACTGTCTCGCCTCCCCTTTTTTGTAGGTATTTCCTTTTTGTGTTAGGAATTAGGAACCTCAAGTTTGAATGCACATAGACCAAGTCTTCCGCCTTCTTGGATTGTAGTCTATTGCATTTTATTGAGTGGGTGGAGTATGTACTCCAATTCCTCTCGAATGGCGATGAACTAGCAACCTATCAAAAATTTTAAATTTGAAACTAGAGAGTTATGAGTTATGAATAAACATCTTAAATATAAATTCAATATTCATCAACAAGAATCTAGAAATCAGAATCTTAAGAGTTAAGAACTTGTGATAAAATTGTGATGGGAATGGGTTGTAGGTTCTGGTATGTTTCTCCATGGAAGTACCACCATTTATGAGCATCAACATTTTGCATGTTTGCAAGAGTGTCAAGACCACAATCATCCGTGTTTGCGAAACTCATGAATTCAGAGCTCACCATAGGCCGTATGTCATTGGGAAAGAGTCTATGAAGGGCTGCCTTGTATCCGTGAGCAACTTTAGGATCTCTAGATGGGGGCAACTGTAGTGCTACTCTCATCAAAGACTGCCCGACTATAGTACCTAGGGCTCAATGCAAAGGCAAGGAGTAGTCATTTTGTTCCATCTCTCCAACATTATTTTCTGTAGTTCCTTGAAGAATGTTTCTTTTTTGGGATTGTGCTCTTTCTATTTATGATTTTTTGTATATCCTCAATCATGGAGTCAATGCCATCATATACCTCACCCAAGCAAGGCCTATCCATGTCAATGTATCAGATCATGCTCAATATAGGTTCAGTAAATCTCAAGGATGTACTTAGCACGATCCCTCTAAGAGTCATCTAGTGTAAGTGCTTTAATGGCAGCTGCCTTTGTACTACTAGATTGCCTCCATATGCTCCAATTAGCATTGATTACCATTCTAGACAATGCCTCGTGAACCTTCACAAGGTGTCTCAAAACAATTGTGTTGGAGGCAAAACGGGTCTCAACGACCTATTTCAAAATCAAAATAATAATAAATTAAAATTAAAATGAAAATTAAACTTAGAAAGTTTACTAAACCAAAACGTATTTAAATTTTAAATAATTTAATTTGCTTTCAAGAGCTCCAATATTTGAACAACAACATCAAAGTTCTACAATATGCTCAGAAAAGTGCCCAATATACTGAAATATAATGCTTATTTGACCAGCAGCTACCACAAAATAGGAAGAATGAATGCCCACACATAGGTTTGCACTTGTAATCAAGAAGACTGCAATCTAAAAGTGTTTCTACAGCAGTTCACATACATGGACAAAGGTTCATATGCCTGCCCAAACCAGCTCTTAGCTATTCTTCTATCGGCCAAGCAAGGCCTATCCATGTCAGTGTATCAGATCATGCTCAATATAGGTTCAGTAAATCTCAAGGATGTACTTAGCACGATCCCACTAAGAGTCATCTAGTGTAAGTGCCTTAATGGCAGCTGCCTTTGTACTACTAGATTGCCTCCATATGCTCCAATTAGCATTGATTACCATTCTAGACAATGCCTCATGAACCTTCACAAGGTGTCTCAAAACAATTGTGTTGGAGGCAAAATGGGTCTCAACAACCTATTTCAAAATCAAAATAATAATAAATTAAAATTAAAATGAAAATTAAACTTCGAAAGTTTACTAAACCAAAACGTATTTAAATTTTAAATAATTTAATTTACTTTCAAGAACTCCAATATTTGAACAACATCAAAGTTCTACAATATGCTTAGGAAAGTGCCCAATATACTGAAATATAATGCTTATTTGCCCAGCAGCTACCACGAAATAGGAAGAATGAACGCCCACACATAGGTTTGCACTTGTAATCAAGAAGACTGCAATCTAAAAGTGTTTCTACAGTAGTTCACATACATGGACAAAGTTTCATATGACTGCCCAAACCAGCTCTTAGCAATTCTTCTATCGGTTAGTGTTGATGTTATATAGCATCGAGAGTTATCTTTCTCATGAAGGCGAATCACTTGTCCAAGAAATGCGAAGGGTCTTGCATTTGGAAATTGAAAAGACTTGCATGGAGATGTGAAGAGACATCCATTTGAAATGAAGAGACTTGTGTGTGGTATGTAAAGAGTCTTCAGTTTCAAAGATGAAGAGTCAAGTCTTCTATATATTTCTTTGTCTTGTGCATTGGTTGGGTGTTAGACACACATTATATTGCTGGTTCTGTGTGTAGTAGATGGATTGCTGGTTCAGTTTGAAGCATTGTACACAGATCTCTATGATTTTATCAATAAAGCATCATTTCTTCTATGGCTCGGTGTTTCCCCTCAAGTTGGAGGGTTTTCCCAGGATAAATATTAGTTTTTTTTTGTGTCATCTATTCTTGCATGTTTTGTGTTAAGAATCTTTTGTTTCTCTACTATTCTGGTTCATAACATTAACAGTTAGCATCTTCAATGATCAAATATCCATCTCAAACCGAGCCACAGACAAAGGCCAAGCTTCCCATATTCCTCATCCCAAAGTAATGTCTTCCATTCTCAACAATAATCCTTCACCAAGGTATAGGATGCTCATGCCAAGGTAGAGTAACAACTGTCAAGACAATGAAGTTCACACCAAAGCAATGCAATGAAGAGACCAAGAGAAACAAATTCCCACGCAATAAGCACACTCAACAATGTAACGTCCATCAACACCTTGAATTCCAACGTTTTTACCAACTTGGTCGATTTCCCCAAATGAAAGCTATGCCCAAGTTAAAATCTCTTCTAAGGTTTCCACACAGCTATAGAAATAGATGCCCAAAGATAGATACCTGGTATTACCACGCCTTCCAATATGCAACGACAAAAAGGAATGAGAACTTCATTTATCTCAAACTCCAATTATTTGCCACAAATTTTATAGTTTGATTTCGCATATTTGCACTTAAATGAAATTGACTCAACCATTTTAATAAATGATGTCCAACACTTATTTCAATGCTTGTAATTATATTTGATGGTCTAATTATTACTTATGTCTTCTTTACCTAAGATGGGTTATGCTAATGTAATTCTTGTTTCATCCTTGTCTAGTATATAGTGAAGGTCTTCCAAACACTTTCCATTTTATATTATATTATATTTTTTTAGTTTTTATTTGTATTGTTTATTTTTTAAATTATTATTTATTTAATTAATTATTTATATTTTAATTTTTTATTACTATTATTTAATTTATATTGTAATTATATTTTAATATTGCTAGTTATTTATTAAATCTTCTTTTAGAAAGGGGACATCATAGATATTACTTGAAATGTCAAAGTTTTTTTGTGATAAAGAAGATTTCAAGATAATCAAGATGATGTGGCATCCTACATCATCAACATGACTTGTTGCATCAAATTTGCCGTCAAGGATAAAGATAAGGGATACATGCTTCTAGAAGAAGATTTGTTATGATCCCATGTGGCAAGGAATTTTCCTATTCGCTCATGGAAGATGCTTAATTCTCATTGGCAAGCATTTAATAATTATAGGTGGTAGTTATAGAAAATCCTAATTAGGGTTACTTTGAATTTTTTGGGCCGTTGATCTTGAATCAATCTGGGCCGTTGTGATGTCCCCTTTCTGAAAGAGAATTTAATAAATGGTATTAAAAATAAGTAAATAAATTACAAGAGACAAAATTGTAAAAGTATGTTCCCTTTTAAAAATAGAATTTAAATAATAAATAATAATTAAATATAAAAATAAAACCTAAATTAAAATATAAAAGAATTAAATTAAAATATAATATATATATAAATAAATCTAAATTAAAATATAAAAGAATTAAATTTTAAAATATAATTAAAATAGAATTAAGTTTAATGAATAGTCAAAAGGAATGAAATGAAAAGATGTCTCCCTCAAACACGAGATATAAAAGGGAGAATAGAATTTCATTTGGAAGGGGAGGAAGAGAAGAAAAGAAGAACAATGCAGCAAACTTGGATGAATAAGATAAGACATTACACATAGGAAGCAAAAAGGGTAAATATATTAAAAAATATCCATCACTAAAAGGTATGTATATTTTATTTTGTTTATTTAAGTTATTAATATTTAATTCTAAGACTTGCATAAATCAATGATATATTTATTTAGATTTTTATAATGATATTTATTAAGTCATTTCTTTCTAATGAAATACAATTAATATAATTATTAAATTAATTCATATAGTTAAACAAAAGCAACTTAAATATATTTAATAAGGGATATATATATATATATATATTCATTTATTTATTTATTTTTATACATATATACGTATATCAAGATTAATGATAATTGAGTCATATATTTTACCAGCATTTATGATTTATGAATTTTCTATTTTGACATTATCGATGTGGTAATGAATTTTATTATGTTTCCTAATAATGGATAATGAATTTACACTTCCTCTAGTAGCCCGGACATATGAATCTTATATTCACCCCAAGCTACGTAGAGATCAAAATTAATTGGCAATTCGAGATTGTTATCGTCCCGTTGCCAATGACAATTCGAGGTTGATATAGCCTCGTTGCCAAGTTATGAGTAATGGCAATTCGAGGTTGATATAATCTCGTTGTCCATTTAAGATTGATGGCAATTCAAGATTGTTATAGTCCCGTTGCCAATGGCAATTCGAGGTTGGTATAGCCCCGTTGCCCAAATGAGATAAATTGGCAATTCGAGACTATTATAGTCCCGTTGCCAATGGCAATTCGAGGTTGGTATAGCCCCATTGCCCAAATGAGATTAATTGGCAATTCGAGATTGTTATAGTCCCGTTGCCAATGGCAATTCGAGGTTGGTATAGCCCCGTTGCCAATTTGAGATTAATTGGCAATTTGAGGTTGGTATAGCCCCGTTGCCAATTTGAGATTAATTGGCAATTTGAGGTTGGTATAGCCCCGTTGCCAATTTGAGATTGTTTTAATCTGTGTAGGTAGTATATATACTGATAGCCAGTCATATGTATATGCGCAGGCTTGGATAACGGTGTCCGTTTCCAAGAGAACCTAAAAACAGTGCGAACCTAGAAGCAGTGCTCTATAGAAAGACGGTCAATAGCCCGATTGCTCAGAGTGGATCTTATATCCCTCAAGCCGAGAATCGGAAATTCTGTGAAGCCCGACCTAGAGGCAGTTCCTAGGGTCAAATTCTCCTTACTAACTTAGAATAGAGTATCATATAAATATTGAATAATATTTTGTACTAACGTCGGTTTTGCAGGGAATTATATAAGGAGAATAATTAGGGGCATTACAGTGGTAAAAAAGGGTTAAAACAAGGAATCATTCTAGTTAATGAAAAGGTATCTAAGCATACATACACATATACTTAAAATAATATATTAAGAACAAATTATAAATATTATGAATAGATTATAAATAAATTACCTTAATTAGGGTGTGTGTGTCTTACCTCATAAGCAATCAGGAGGAATGGAGGAAGTAAGTTAGGGAATCGCAGTTTACTGGTTCCCCCAAGTTAAGTAGGCGACCCCAAGGGATGGAATTGTCATAGTGGGACATTCTTGCCTCTTGTGGGCCAAGAGGTGAGTTGTCATAGTGGAACATTGCATGCTCTTGGGCTTAGTTGGGTGGAGCAGTTTATAGGCGCCCTCTCGAAGCTTTCCTACCAGAGTAAACTGTGATTGGTTATGAAATACACATGTTATTCTTTGTTTTCTAGTCAATGGGAAGAAATATAACAATGTGTATATTGTGTGTATACCTTGTGTATGCTATGTGTCTTCATGCATCAATGTGTATACTTGGTGTATGTTTCATGCCTTAATGCCTATATTTTAAATTTTCAAATGTATGTCCAATGTGTGGTCCTATTTATGATTGATCTAGAACAATATGAATAACTAAGGATGAAGCAAAAGATATGAATGTGATGCATGCTATCATACAAAATTTGATTGTGTGAATT
>MU224491.1:1950223-1964980 GCA_018584345.1 Thuja plicata
ATTGCCCATGGTAGAATAAGGCACTGGTCTAATCATTATTTGGATTATAGTTATTCAATTCATTGTTTATAGTTTTGTGATATCTTATCTATCTGTTCATTTTAAATTACATACACATTTACTAAACGTTCTTTCAATTACTTAAAGTATTTCAATTTACAGTTCATGATAAATTGATTTTAGTTATATTTATTTCAAGTTCCTTGCCATACTTTGAGAGACGGAAGTTTGAGTTTCATACACAGGTTATCTGCCATAAAAGGCCTATTCAGGTGAAGGTTCACCCGCCTTGGTCCTGCAGAGCCAGAAGCGTAGGGGAAGAGGATCATAATTGATCATTCCCATTAGTTGGCCAAAAATAATTGGATTTCCCATCATTGGATTGGCAAGTCCAAAGGAAATTCAATTCAATGTTATTGGGCACCAACAGATTGGTCGATTTTTAGTGGGCAAGAGACACACTTGGAATCCCTTCAGGAATGCATGGAGAAGTGCCGGAGAGCGAGGTTGGCGCTCAACCTGAAGAAATGCAGGTTTATGGTCCCACAAGGGAAACTGTTAGGACACATTGTATGCAAGGCATGCTTGAAGACGGACCCTGACAAGGTCCGGGTAATCGTGGAGATGGAGCCTCCCACGAATGTCACGAGGTTAAAGTTTTTTTTGGGTCACATAGGCTACTACCGACGGTTCATAAAGAATTTTTCTCAAGTTTCCTACCCTCTCGACATGACACACAAGGGGGAACCGTATATTTAGGGAAAGGAATAGGATGCCTCGTTCGAGGAACTGAAGACAAGACTAGTGGGAGCGCCAATTTTGGTATACCCGAATTGGGACAAGGAGTTCCACGTTCATGTGGATGCATCAAATTTTGCGATTGGGGCAACTTTGGATCAGGTGGGTGATCATGGCCTGGACCACACTATCTACTTCGCCAGCAGACTATTGTTTAGGGCAGAGAAGAATTGTAGCACAACGGAGTGGGAGGCGCTTGGGATGGTGTACACAGTTCAAAAGTTTTGACACTACCTATTGGCGACACCATTCACATTTTACATGGACCACCAGCCGTTGATGTACCTGGTGAATAAACCAATTATACAGTGGAGGGTGAGCAAGTGGTTGTTGCTATTGGAATTTACCGTCACTATCATTGTGCGGCCCAAAAAAGTCCATGTGATCACTGACCAACTCTCTCGGATTAAGTCAGGAGAGCCGCCTGAGGGAGTGAATAATGACTTCCCCGATGCCCACTTGTTTCACATTGCCATCTTGCCGGCGTGGTATAAGAGTACCAGAGAGTACTTGTCAACCTTGCAGTTCCTGAAGGACATGACATCTGGCAAGAGACGAAAGCTAGTGCTGAGAAGACGAACATTCCAATTGATCAACGGGCTGCTATACAAAATGCGGCCTGATCAAGTACTTAGAAGATGTGTTATGGAGGAAGAAAACCAGAGCGTCCTACAAGAAGCACATTGACCAACAGGAGGACATAAGGGACCAGATACAACGACACGAAAAGTGCTCCTTGCAGGACTATGGTGGCCAACTCTGTACAACGATGCCAGGGAGTGGGTCGTGAGTAGCAATACTTGTTAGAGACCGAGGAAACCACTAAAGAGAGACTTCATGCCACTGAATCCTTCCCATGCACAAGAGCTCTTCGAACGATGGGGCTTGGACTTTATCGGACCTCTCAAGGTGAGTAGGGCTCGAAGGTGCCAGTACATTGTGGTGGCCATGGAGTACATGACGAAGTGGGCGGAGGCACGGGCCCTGCTCGATAACTCGGCCTTTAGCACGGCTAGATTCATATATGAGTAGATCATAACAAGGTACGCCATACCCATTCAGATTATGAGTGATAGAGGGGGTCACTTCGTAAATCATGTCATTCGACTGTTGAAAATGGAGTTCAAAATCTTCCATTCCTTGTCCAGCCCGTATTACCCTCGAGCTAATGGTCAGGCGGAGGCAACAAACAAGATACTAGAGCCCGTGATTTATAAGTCCTGTGGGGTGGAGCAAGAGGACTGGGAAGAAAATTTACCCTCGGTGCTTTGGGCCTACTGAACAACGTATGAGGTAAAAACCGGACAGGCGCCCTTCCAGTTGATGTACGGGCAGGAAGCAGTTGTCCCCGTGGAGTTTATGGTGCCAAGTTTAAGGATAGCAATCGAGAATAGGCTGGGGGAGATGGAGAGCCTTTGGGAGAGATTGTACAGTCTGAACAAGCTGGATGAGCGTCAGATGATGCGATAGTGGGCTATGGAGGTCTCACAGTTGAAGCGGAAATCATGGCATGCCAAACACCTCAAGCGGGTCCGCTTTACCCCAGGACAACTAGTATTGAAGTATAATAGGAAAAATGAGCTCAAGCTTGGAAAGTTTAAGGTGAAGTGGCTCAGTCCATACAAAGTCCGGGAAGTGGGTGACAATGGTGCAATTAAGTTGTGGACGCTGGACGGGAAGGATATCCCGGAGGCGATCAATGGGTAGAAATAAAAGCCTTACCACGAGAGGCGGAGGCAGCAGGACGACCATAGAGGTGGTGTAGGAGACTTAGATTAGGAAATTATTATTTAAGAAAAAAAAAGTGCAGAGATCCGTACGGTGGAACCACAGTATGGTGTGACCACCGTCGGTGGAAACACTGTACGGTGGGACCACTACACGATGGAACCGCTGCACGTAGGGGGAGCACTGTGGTGGTTTCCCACCGTGCTTCCACCATTATAAGCCATCCCTACAGGGGAAATAACAGAACAAAAGCCGTAGGCCGTTGTAGAAAACAAAACAAGAGCCGACCCCAGGGAGAAGAATAGAGCCGGCTGCCAAGGAGAAAGAAGACAGCCGCGGTGAAGAGGAATAGTAGAGGGGTACAGAGGGGTTGCAATATTTTTCCCCGAATGACAGTTATTGACGGAGAGGCTTTTTTGAAACAAAAACCGTTATGGATTCTGTAGGTAAACAACGGTGGAAAGCTCAGTTACAGGCAAGCACTTCGAACATGGACACATCAGCAAGGACCTTGCCCTCAGGAGTAAAAGTTGACGGAAATATGGATGCAAACACCACTGGAAAGACAAAACCTAGACCAAGAGTGCAAGCGGCTAACCAAAAAGATGCAGTAATGCACCAAACAATGGTGTTTAAAGGGCTAAATAGACTTGAATGCAGAAAGTGGTGGCAAGAGACCCCTGAGACAGATTTGGTGAAGTACATTTTGCGGAAGGCTGAGGTTCATTGGGCCATTCAGATGCCTATTTTCTCCATCCGCAATTTTGAGGGTCCTCTGCGGGTCATGATTAACTCATTTTACATGTTTTCCAAGAAGAGTACATTTGAGTACCACAAGCACATAATCACTGTTTCATTCACCGCAGCAGACTTTACGAGGGTATTTGGTCTACTGGGCCGCAATGGAAAGAAAATAGACATGAAGGCACAAAAGATGTCAAGGGATAGCAAGGAACACTGGATTAAGATGGTTTCCCACACGCTCACCCCCGTAGAGATGGATTCCGTAGTCAAGGCCACCAAGAGTAAAGGGACGAAGAGAGCCTTTGTGACGGAGGGGCCAGGGCGTTGCATCATGGATGTGATGAAGAGTCGGCTGACAGGGTCTAGCCGCGCCTCTGACATTGCTCTCCCGTAGATCATCTCGATGAATGACATTATGAATGGCGTTGTGTATGATTGGGCTTCAGTGTTGGCCGAACAGATTTACGTATTCATGACTCCAACATTGCACATTTTACATGCCGCACCACGCGATTGGATTATTCTTGGAAGCCGCACTTAGGCAAATTCTCACTGAGAGGTTGGAGCTCAAGCCTCAAGGTACTTTGGCATCTGGAGAGCCCCCAATCTTCCATTGGAGGTACTAGGATAGGCTTGCAACCACACAACAGAAGAGGCGACGATAGATGGTTGTGGAGTCGGACCCTGAAGACATGGATAGTGGCAGGGAGGCCACCTCAGAGACATCCGGAGGTGACTTGGGGGATGAGGATAGTGAGATGGTTGAGGATGAGGCGGTGGATTCTATGGTTGTGGCACCCACTCCAGCACCCACGCCACTGTTGTTCACCAGACCTGTTTTGGCGACATCAGCACACTTGACCCCGATGTTGACAATGAGTGCGGCATCCATCCCTGGGTTCGGGCAGCCGAGGCTGCCAAAGATGATGACCCCAGCAGTAGTGACAGAGGTAGAGGCATTGCCTTTGGTGAAGGTAGTTGTGGGACCCTTGGAGGTAACTGTGGTAGAGGTAGTGGATGAGTCTAGACCTAAGGGGTTGGATTGTGGAGATGTGCCTCGAGGAGAGTCAGAGCAGCCACGTGGGGAGGAGCCCCCAGTGGTGAGGGAGGGCCAGGTTCATTTGGATGTGATTGGGACAGATGCTGTGGTTACGATAGATGCCGAGTTATTGGATGATCCACCACGTGCAGCTGATCCTTCTTCCATCGAGGCTATGCGCACTTGGCTTAGTAGGCGCTTCCAGATGACACCCTTAGCACCAGTTGGAGCGGTAGTTCGCTCTCCCCGACGGGATGTGCTTCCAGAGGTTGTGGACTTGGAGGCAGAGGCCTGACCTGTAGGGGACCACACTAAGCACTTGGCAAAGGAGGACTGTGCAGTGGAATTGGTAGAGGAGCCGGCCGTGCACTTGGAAGAAGAGGACTAGGCAGTGGGAGACACGACAGTGCACTTGGCCGTGGATAGTACAGTGGTAGCAAATTCTGTCCCCATGGGGTTGCCAGTACATGAGATGCTCATAGCACCTCTAGAGCCTTCGAGGCAACCAGTTTGGGGAGGATGTGGAGGGGTACCTAGTGGACATGGTTGCGTAGAGTCTCGGGCTCTGTAGAGTGTTACTCGGGATTTGGAGCGGTTACAGGCATTTGTGAGAGTTGGTTTCCCCACAGCCTCTGCAGTTTATTTTGAGTCGGGTGGTTGGCCAGCCACAAAGACGGTGGAGATGTTGAATGCTTGGGCCGTCGGTGAGCCAGTGGTGGAGAGTAGAGTAGAGACTCTTGTCAGGGAGATAGAGTAGGCATTCAGGGAGGGGTATTACACCCCGAGGCGCACGAAGTCTGTCTCTGTAGGGCATGAGACCACCCGGGTGGTCGTACAGAGAGTTGGGGAGGAGATGGCCACCCGGTTGGAGGCAGTCGAGGGGGACTTGGCTCACCGTACGCAGGAGTTGGCTAGCTAGCAGGCAGCTTGGGCAGCAGAGCGAGCTGAGTTGGTGGCTCAGTTTGAGGCCGCCAGGACAAAAAAGGTAGCTTTGGAGGCACGGTTGGCTGAGGAGAAATCTTCTTTTGAGAAGCAGTTGGCAGAGGTTGGTACAGAGAGGAGTGCCTTGGAGACTTGCCTGACCCAGGCTAGGGAGGAGGTTGATATGAAGGAGAAGGAGCTCTTGGAGCCCGCTATGATGGTTAAGATAGCATTGGAGCATCATATGGTTGCCGAGCGGGACCTGAAGGCGAGGACAAAGCAAGTCTATGAGTTGGGAGCTCGCTTGGCTTCTTTAGTGGTGCAACCAGCTTCTTTATCAGCCAGCCAACTAGCCTCTTCAGGGACGCTCCCTCAACCCCCTTCTTCTCAGTCATGATTTTTGTTCTCTGTACTTGTCTACATTGTCTCCATTTTGTTGTAAGTCGTCGGAGACGACTTGTTTTTTTGTGGGGGATGATGTTGTTGGGAATAATGTTATATTATGTTATGTTGTTATGTTATGTGTCATTGGCAATTAGTTAGTTCGCCGAAGGGTCGAGTTTGGCGACGGTTGGCGTCACACCCATTCAATCCCATGTGATGGTCCATTTGGCAATCTTGAAATGAAGAGTGATCTGAAATTGACTATCACTGTCTCTGATATGGTTTTTAATTATGCGATGAATCTGATTAATGACAATCCCTTATGGATCGAAGGAATAATCAATACACAGTTGCTATAAGAACAATCTTCTTATGGAATTTGTAGTGGATATGATTAGTGCTATTTCTGCTTTATCTCGAACTTGATTATGCAAAGTGATCCTTGATATGCCATCTCTGATTGATATCTTTATTCATATGCATTCTTATGATGCTGCTTCTACTTAAACTTTGAGATCATGCATCCATGACTTAATCAGTTGGTCTGAGCTCCTAATTCAGTTTCCAATATTAGAATAAAATCTTCACACATCCTTTCACCCTTCAAAATAACTTGGTTTTATACCCTTATCTTCCAAGAGTCATACTCTTTGGTATCCAAAAGTCATGTCCTCCCACTTAATCGCTGCCTTTAACTCTTTTAATTACTATTTGTTTATAGCACTTCTAATTTCCAAATCGCACCATTTCAACCATAATCCTTTCATTATATTTGATATTTATGAATTCCTAATTGCACCTTTTGGAGATGCACATTGATCAGCATATAGACTGTTTCACTTAAATAGACGTTTCTTTAATCAATGTTGATGTTAATCACTGCCTTTGATATCATTAATCCTCATATATGGTATCCACTACCTTTTCTGTGCATATTACATAATGAGTCGCTGCATACTGAAGATTAATGGTTATCATAATGCATTTGATTATTTGCATAAGTCGCTGCATACGAGTTTGGTACTGACAAAAGTTTTGTGTACCCTGCCATTTTCTATCAAGTCAAATGCTTATTGTTGCTTTCTGATGTTTTTTTGTAACTTTGTAATGAATAGAAATATAATCGCTGTTTTTTGAACTTTGATCTCTGTCTTTTGTAAGCACTTTATCGCTGCAAATGAAGAGTTACTTTAAACAGATGACACTACCTTATTGGTTAAGCCACCATTTTCTAATTGCAAATCATTTAACTCATTGATGAAGTTTGCTTGTTTAGATTGGATGGGGACATCACAAAATACATTAACCAATTTAAAAAACTTAAGTAAAACCATAAATAGAAACATGAAAAATGTTTGACAAAGTTGTGCACCTAGATGTTGTAGGAATAGGTCAGTTGCATCGTGGAAGGAAACAAACCTATGCAAACATTAAATCAAAAGAATATAGAATGCAGTGATAGAAAAGAATAAAATTGTGGTATTTTATTACTAAATAGTAAAAAAAGTCTGCGTTATTTGGGTGGGCAAGATATGTGAGTTTTTTCATGCATTTTCTCTTTTGATGTTTTTGGAGAAAATCACAGTTCATGCCAAGATCTGAAATCTCATGATAAATCTTGATTTTTACCTATGATTTACTACTATGGAACTTCAAACAACACATGGGAAGTCTACCATATTTGACTTCCAGTTGGCTACATATTTTCTTTGTTATTATATTAATGTTGTTTAACTTTATACCTTCATATGAAATCCTAAGCACTGTCACTGGGAGGTTGCCAACAAGATGTTACAACACTTTAAGATATTATCTATTTGGTTATTGTGTTCTTTTTTTTTTAAATATTAAGTGGGTTACACTGATGTAGACTGGGTAGGGGATGTGGATGAAAGGAAATCTACTTGTCGATATGTAGTTCAATTTGGGGTTTGTTCTCTTTTATGGTCCAGTGAAAAACAAAAGATAGTTGCATTATCTACCGTTGAAGTGAATATAGAAGAGCTTGGATTTTCTTTGGAATGCTCATTTATTGTATGATAGTAAGTAGACCTTTATCAAAATGGGTCATAAAATGAGCATGATAGAATAAAGCATGTTAAGGTTAGTTAGCACTATATCAAGGAACATGTTTAGAATGGGACACCAGATTTCAAATTTGTTTGTACTAGTATCCAAGTTGTGGACATCTTCATGAAAGCCCTTGTTGAAGTTAAATCAGTAGATTATGAGTGTTGCTTGGGCTATTGTAAGCCATTTAAGGAGATGGTTCATGCCAAAGTACAACGAAAACGAAAGGGCTTGTCATGCCTTTAGGGTTTGTACAATGGTATATGGGAGTCGAAAATTATCATGTTTTGTGGGAGATGCAAAAGATGCTTGCCTTCATATTTGTACTAACAATAAGAATTTTTCAAGATTGTTGGATTTCCTCAAATTATTAGAAGTTGTCGTTACGGGGAAGGGGATGGGGGTGAGTCGAGGGGGCTGCAATATTGAAATCACTTATTTTTCCAAAGGCTTGGCTTGAATTTCACTTTTGCTTTTGTCCCTCCAAATTGAATTTTAACAAATAGGTTAGAATGTGTATAACATATCTTGTCAGGTTCCATTGAATTAACGATTCTTGTGGCATATACCTTTGGGTTATTTTCATCTTATCTGGGTCCTTTTTATCTTGTGTGAGAAATCTACATGAGATGGTGAGCTTACTTCTATTAAATGGCGTACATGTGTAAGATATTGCACCATTTCATCCAATTCATCCCAAGTCCATTTTTTCTATTACAAAGATGTTGCTTCTCTTTGGTGATTTTCAAAAATTCTACACTTTGGTATTCTTTCTCTTCGGTTGTGGAGTTTTTACACTTTTGATACTTCTATTCATTACCAACATGTCGTATAATCTAACACTTTATTACATTTAAAATCCTTGCACTAAACAATTTGATCTTTTATATGGTACATTATGCCCAAAATTTTTGCAGAGTTGTACTTCCAATGGAAAAGGAGTTTTGGTATTGAATTTGGTTACGTTAACCTATCTGCTGATGCTTTCACTTCCCATGACAATTTCATTAATCAGGATGGTGTTCATGACCTTGGTATATTACACGCTAGTGAAATCTGTATCCAATTTTTTATTTTTTTCCATTATCTATATATTTTCTATAAGTGTGCTTCTGGATTTGTGCAACTAAAGTACATAAAAGGTTCTTTCATTCTCATTGAAAAGGTCACCATCTTTGTAGCTTCAGGCCTCATCATCTCTGTAGTTTCAGGCCTCATCTTGTGTCCATTAGAGATATTTTTTCTGTTCAATTTTTCACTTCAAAATGGATTAGTCATTTTGGAAACAGATGTAGGGCATTTTTCTTTTTCTTTTCTTGTAAATTTGGACACAATTGATAAAATCATTTCGTAAAAGGGTTATCTTAAATACCTGCATTGCAAATGGCCAATGGTGCTGTAGGGATTTTGTGGGAAAATACAAATTCATTTAAATCTCTGAGCTTGCTTCACAGAAAATGGGTGAAAACAAGTCCAGTCATTTTCTTTCTTTGGAGGGTAATGTTTAAAATTTGATTCTATTGAATATCCTGGATAAAGTATAAACAGAGTTTATGACAGTCTCTTTAATTTGTTGCCCAGGTGCATTCATTGATACTGTTTCATCTCTTTCACCAACTAGACATTTTATCATACATGCTCGCAAAGCTTTGTTGAAGGGTCTTTCTCCAAATGAGAATCGGACCATTCCTCCTCTGAAGTATGGACTTTTATCTGCAACAATTTAGCTGTTATTCTTTATATATAGTCTCGTATTTTAATCCAAACATAAGAAATTGAAATAGACCTATTTGTTGTCGATATAAACATTCACAAGCATGTCCTATGTTGTAGAGTGAAAAATGTTCATATATGCTTAAATTATAAGTGCCCAATTGATGAGAAATTGGCCCGTAACTTCATAACAGAAATATATTTCTCTGGTTTTGAATGAACTTATGTACAAGTGGAGTGGTCTAAGTATTGGGTCTAACTTTGACAAATTGAATTTCAGCTACATAATTTTTCTTTTCAATCACCAATTTGTGTTCATATTCCTTCTGCTTTTCTGGCAATCTAATGTGTTCAGCTGCTTGTCTGACTTTGTCACTCTTTCTTTGCCTCAATTTTTCTGTTCTATAATGCAGTTGTGTCTACTTAATACAACTTTAGCACCAACTAGTGAACATCATTCTCAATCTTATGCTTTTGGAGCCTTGAGTGGTCAAGTACACTTGAGCTCTACTATTGTAATGTCTCCATTTTTGGTCACTCCAGATTTGTAGTTAGCTCCAGCTTTCTCGGCGAGCACTAGCCTTGTCAAAAGGGGTGTTTGATGTTAGCAGTGAGCTCAATTGGGCTTGAGGACCCCTATGACATTTTCTGAAGTGATTTCCGGTTTCTAGTGTCTTTTGACCTCAATTATCATTATTCATTATTAGTATCACTCTAGTATAGTAAAATTTTGATTACGTTACCATTTGGTAGTTTTCGCAACTTGGGTAAATTATTGAGCTTTAATTTAATTATTTCACTAAGATTGTTTGATTTTATAAAATAATTTATAAAACACCATAGTATAACAGCTTGTTGGAAAGGGAATCAAAGTTTTAATTCATGGACACTTAAAAAAGGGACCTTGCCTATCAAATATGACTTACCTCATAAACAGGGCCTTTTGGTGCAAAAAGGAATTATTTTGTTAAATGTGAATTTTATAATGTATCTTCTCGAATATCTTGTAGGAAAAGTATAAAAGGAGGTTTTGAGAGCTTATTTTGATCATTTTGATTATTTGATTTCCTCTTGTGCAACCCTTGCAATTCTGTGGGATTGAACTTGCTTCATCCTAGCCTTCTTGAGGATGAAAACCCTTGGCTGAGAAGATAAATCGTGGTGGTGAAAGATCTTTCTTGGTTAATACAGTGTCTCATTCAGAGTTATAGGTTGTACGGAAAAGATATTTTGTAGGTATGGTCAAAGTTGATTTGTGGAGTTTATAGAAGTTTTGTCAGATAGTTTTGGGATGCCATGTGTGGAAGTGGGTTTCTTGATTTTGGTGAAGATTTGATAGTTGTTGGTAATGAAATTGGATGCCAAGTTTTAAGTTGATATCTAGAGCTAGGAGTTGGAGTCTGTTTTTTTTGGCACTAATATTAAATTCTTGGCATTGAGATTAGTGCAGATTTAAGGTGTAGAAAACATTAGTATTGCTGGTTGACTGGGTCTTGGGGCATTTTGATTATTAGTGGTGCCTAACAGGAGAGTATTCATACTCATAGTATTGACCATAGTTGAAAAACTTGGACTCCGAAACAACTTGGCTGGCCTAAAATTTTCAAAAACTTGGGTCCCGGGGAAAAAATCTGTAATAACTCGACAAATTTATTTAACATTTGAAAATATATAATTTCTTAAAATATTCTTAAAATATGTACATACCAATTTTTGTAGAACATCAACATTTTATTGATTTTCAAATAGATAAAAGATTAATTATAAATGAAAAATTAAATATATATGAATTATATATTAATGTATAATATATATATTAAAAATCATATGATATTTATTATTAATCATATATATCGGAAAACAAATCACATATATATATATATTAAAAATCATGGTTGAACCCTAAGTCACAAGATTCAAATTCAAATTTGAGTTTGACAATCATAAAATTCAGATGAAATTCATCTTATATAAATTTATTTATTTTTGAAAATAAATAGAAGATACACAAAATTGTCGAAATAGTTTAACATTATTAAATAATTTAGCAAAATAAGTCAATCTTTTCTTAAAAGAAAATAATATTATATTGAATATTTAAAATAATATATTTGTTAAATTTAATTTAAATATTTTAATTTACATAAAAGTTTAGAAGAAGTTAATTCAATATAAGTGACTAGAAAATAATAGAATTTAATTTGACAGAAGTTTTTAATATAATATATACTAAATTAAATATAACATTTTAAAATTCATATTATTAAAAATTTAAATAAATATTAGTAAATATAACAGCTTTTAACATAACTTATAACATATATAAACTATATAATATATTACAAATTATATCAATATCTTATAACCCTAAATAAATAAATTAAAACAAAACCACATAAGAATTTGTGAACTTGACTTGCGGAAATAGAAGTATGACGTCTGACGAATTGTTGTGCCCGTGCCCTAGAAGTCTGAAAAAATGCTCTGTTGCGGCTCGAGAGAAAAAATAGCAAAAAAAATAGTACACAATCAGTTTCATAATGTTATTGACTGCGTCATTGACCGATACCCAGTGATTTATGGTGAGTTTTGGTTGAAAAAATCGTTGCGCCATGTTCAAAAACCCGTGGCTGATATTTTCGATGATTAAATCGTCTACAAAAATGTCTTGCGATATATTTGTGTATTTTTCAACTATGCTATTGCCATCTTCTTTTGCTTTTTTACTTTTTTTTTTCAAAAAAACTTTTTTCAAGACTTAGTGAATGAAATAAAATAAATCTCTTTTGAAAATAATATAACTCCCCTAGTCTAATTGAAACTCATAGCATTGAATTGAAGATGGAATTGAGACCATGATCAAGTTCTAAAAAAAGCTTTACTAAAAATAGTGGTAACTATCGAACACTTGAAACTGAAGTTACATGCTTAAGTTGGGAGAAGATCGAAGCTAAGACCAATTGCCAAATATAGAGGTTACTATGAATAGTAACCACGAAAAATAACAAGTCAACCTAAACTCCCAACTGATCAATTATTGTCCAAATTGACACTTACTAAAAATAGTATGTCCTGGACAACTTGTCTGAAATCACTCCAGAAAGTATCATTCAACTCCATCATTCTGTTTGAACACACTGAAGACATTGAAAAAAACCTCTGATTCTACTGACACCAACCCAAAAAGTCAATGTTGGCTGCATGACAAGAGAAACTAAAAATTGGGACATACAGTCTGCCCTTTCCAAAGATTGCTTGTCCTCAAGCAATGCCAAAGCAATCCACAATCATCAGATTGATCCAAATGTAACCAAGAATGATCCTAGGGTCTCAAGTCAACCTGGGAGATTTGTAGTACCATTTTTTGAAAACGTTGTCTTGCAGGGTACCCAAACAAGTGACCTCCCTTGAAAACCTCCCTATACAAAAGCAATCAAATACTAGAACAACTCTGCCAACTCCTTAGGAAACTACTCTCCAAAAGAACTAAACTAGAACACCATAAGAGTAAACTCCAATAAGCCAACATTGTCTTCCTCATCCTCAACTGTTGAACTACAAACCCAAGTGATCCTAGGGTTCCAAATCCATCACATAAAGGAACCATTGTGCTGTGTTGCACAACTATGATCACAACATGAAAAATTTCTTGTTGTAGCATCCCAATAAGATCCATAACTGCAATCCCAATAACGAACATGATCCTGGGCAATTGAAAGAAATATCTGCTCAGCTCAATACCATAATCCTCAAGAAAAATCCTCATGAAGCCCCAAACAAGAAGCAAATCAATCATAGTCAAGGGACTAGTAAAGAACATGTCTGCATAACTAACCCTGAAATCACTAAACCAAGTAGTGCCTTTGTGATCAACAATTGGAATCATATCACTGACACTTAACCTCAAAGTGTCCAAGTAAGAGCCTCGAGTACACCAACAAACCCAACTCACTGCAATCAACCAATCTTCATTTGAAAGCATGCATACTAACATCATGTATTGACTGTAGCAACACAAACTCTCCCAATTGAAAGTGGAGAATAACTAAACAATACCTAGAGGATCCCCCACAACAGGATGCATTGAAGTCTACAAGTGCTCAAAATCAAATTTCCCCAAGACTAAGGTCAACATAAACAATGTGAAAAAGTTAGAGGAGTAAACAATTTGAAATTGCCTTGGATACATAGAAGTCATGAGTATGGGAGTAGCTTATAAGCTATCTTCTATGATCAAATCTCCTTTATGATCAATCCTTAACCAATAACTATGCATTTGTTGGACTAAAGAAACCGTAAAACTCATTTGCTGTTCAAAATTCAAACTTGTGTAAGCCGATCAGAAAGTGGACCGCAGTCCTACTGCTCATTGTTACAACTCCAACGCCCTCTAGAAAACGAACCTTAGCATAAAGAAATATCGCCGAGATTTTTTAAACTTATCGCCGAAAAAACTAACTTAGCGACAATATTTAGACAAAACATCGGCCGTAGTCCTCTAATAGGGACTGATGGCCCAAAAAGAACTCATTTCACATTTTCTTGTTTGCAAATTGGTGTTTGGGAGAGGAAAAAAGGGTTTGAAGGAGAAAAAACGTGATTTGCTGCGTTTTAAAGCAATTTGTTTGGATTTGAAGTGGATTCGAAGAAATTTTTCAAGCAAATTCGGATTCACAAGTTCCCAATATTTTCCCGATAAGTTGCCGATTTATCTCCGATATTTTTTTTTGCTTTTGGCGATAAGTTGCCGATAACGATATTTTGAACTATGGTGCACGGTGTCCAAAAGATGTGATCATATCTAGCCTCTACCAAAGCACCTGCAACCCTGCAAACTTTTGCATTGTGCGTAATTACTTGAACAACATTGTCATTACCCACCGACTCTATGGAATCAATGAGAATCCTGGAAATGAACTCTGCATCTTTTACTTCCCCTTCACAGTCAACTGTCCTAAAAAACATTGACCCCTTGAGGGATACAACAATTAGATTGATTAATGGACGGTTTTTCAATCTTTCCATCCATTAGAAACAATAGACACCCGTTTTAACCCAAGTATCTCTTATTGGTTTTAGTTGGACCTCTAGATTTTTATTTTCTCTCTCACTATGCAATAAGGTGGTGTGCACCTTTTCATATCCAGGGCCTTGGAAACCAGAAGGTGCTTTATTTATTGCTTGCATCATCTCCCTCCAATAAGGTGATCTCACTAAGTTGATTGTAAGGAGTGGATTTTGAGATTGTTGCTAAAGAGCTACTGAGACAATAAAGTTTTCATTGTTGGTTTCATGGTGAATACTTGATGTGTTTTAGTGCTTGCTTGGTTTCATAATTCCCTCATTTAGTTTAGATTTGT
>MU224491.1:1973326-1985163 GCA_018584345.1 Thuja plicata
CATCTGATTTTTATGATTAGATAGTGATACTCAATGCTCATAATTTTGATATATCATATCTATTATAAATTTATATAATAGAAGTTTAGAACTCTTCCATTTGCTGATTCGACTATTTATAATTCTAATGTTCAAACTTCAATGTTCAATGTTCCATGTTCAATGTTCAAACTTCAATGCAATGTTTAAGTATTTACTTTAAGTAATTTGAGTTTACTATTTTACAGTTACTGACAACTGTTTTACATCTTTATGTCTTATATTGTTATACATCTTTCCATAACTAGCATTTTAAGTACCACATGTGTAGTATATACACCCCCCGGTCCCTGCTGCCGTCCCGCCAAATTGAGGCTCCTCTGTCCCCCCGTCCCGACGTCCCCCTGTCCCCCAAGGTGGTGTAACTATGGTAAAAATCGATTAAATATTAAATTTGATATTTAATATTTAATGAATGGATCGAAAAACGACAAAGTAAGACGAATCGATTTTTGGGATTTAAATTAAAAAATTAATTGAACATTGAATTCTATTAAATATTTAATTAATGAATTTTGAAAAAAATCGAAAAAGGACAAAACTGATCATGGCAAAGTAAATCAAAATTCAGAAAGCGTGTGAGTTTTTGGAGAATTGAAGAGAGGCATAAGAATTTTAGAAAGAGAATGGATTTATTTGGAGGAGAGAGAAAATTTCTTTTTTTTAGAGTGGGGATTGTATGACGAATTTTCAAAATTTTCTTCTCCAAAGTCAAAATTCATTCTGGGAACAAAGAAATTTAATATGCTTTTTTATGTTCTTATGTCATTTATTTTGTTTTGTAGGAGTTACTGTTCCTGATGTTTGAGGAAGATACTCAAGGTCCAAAATTCCTGTTCTAGATATTTGGAGAAGACACTCAGGTCCTAGAAGTCCAGTTCTAGGCGTTCGAATTCTAGTTCTAGTGTCGAAGACGTCCAACTTGCAAGCAATCAAGTTCAAGGTTCAAAGAGCAAGGATCAAGTACAAATAAGCGAAGGGAAGAATGTCACACCCTGCATTCCCTCCAAAAATCATCGACAAAGGAGTTCAATACATTTTCAGAAGTAAAGTCTCAAGCAAATACATGGAAGAAGGAAAATTATCAAAGGGAGATATTTTCAATAAAAAATGAATCCAGGCTACAAAAAAGATGCAATCAGGGATATTGTTCGGCACCTAGCATTCTAGCGTGACATCCAGTCATCTCCACCAACTAATCAGGGTTTCTTCAAGTCAAAGTCGACGCATTTAAGGAAGGGAATCAAGAATAGGCCATTTAAGGAAAATAGTGCATTTAATGCATAGTGGATGTTTGTTTTGCCCCACTCTCTCTGAACATTCATGTGTAGTGGGCAATTATTTCCCACTATGATAGTGGGTTCCTTTTGCATTAATGTAGATTCCTTCTTATTTGCCCTAACCCTAATTAGGGCTGAGGTGGCACGATTTAGGGCATCGGTTATTGTTTGATCCGGGCCGCCCGTTGTATTCGAGGACCTATATAAAGGCCTCACTTATCATTTGTAAAGCAGCGAATTTAGAGATTGTTGCTAAAGAGCTATTGTGACAATAAAGTTTTCATTGTTGGTTTCATGGTGAATACTTGATGTGTTTTAGTGCTTGCTTGGTTTCATAATTCCCTCATTTAGTTTAGATTTGTTGGATAGAGTTAGATAAAGTGTTGTGATTGCCATGAGAAATATGATGGTGTTTTGATGAGTTCCTTTGGTTCATACTTTTGACGTTTTACTGAGTGCAAATCGTTGTGCAAAGTTAGCCTGAACCTCATTCATGCATATGCTTAACTTCTGTCATTTGCGTACATTGTTCTTCATGATGGTGGTATGAAAATCCTTTGCATAAACCTTGAAGATTGCGTCGGTTCTTGTGTAGTTGTAGTATAACTTGGCGAAGCAAAACTTGTTTATTGGGAATTTGTCCACCGAAGTATTGACCATTGCTATCATTGCCCTTAGGAGTAGATTAAAATTTTTGAACCCTACTTCCTTTTGCTTTCCGCATATTATGAAAATTCGAAAAAAGTGTTTCATTGCAAATCTTTCCAAGACTGAAAATGCAAGGCCCCTTGTGATATTCAACAAATCACATTTACCACCGAGCGTATCCATGGTTCATACTTTTGACGTTTTGCTGATTGCAAATCGTTGTGCAAAGTTAGCCTGAACTTCATTCATGCATATGCTTAACTTCTGTCATTCGCGTACATTGTTCTTCTTGATGGTGTCCGTGGTGGTATGAAAATTCTCTGCATAAACCTTGAAGATTGCACCAGTTCTCGTGTAGTTGTAGTATAACTTGGCGAAGCAAAACTTGGTTATTGGGAATTTGTCCACCGAAGTATTGACCATTGCTATCATTGCCCTTAGGAGTAGATTAAAATTTTTGAACCCTACTTCCTTTTGCTTTCCGCATATTATGAAAACTCGAAAAAAGTCTTTCATTGCAAATCTTTCCAAGACTGAAAACGCAAGGCCCCTTGTGATATTCAGCAAATCACATTTACTACCGAGCTTATCCATGGTCAAGACTTGACACGAAAAGGACCTTGGAGTGACCTATATGATCTTCTCGCAATCTTAGCATATATAGAACTTTGATCAAGAGAGGATAAGATACCTCGTTATTTTGTTCTACTATTTGGTGGGTCATAAAATGCACATCAACAAGACCCCTCCCCACCCACTGAGCTTTGACTACTCATTGTTGCAATCTATAACAAAAATGAAAAAAACCATACTTCAAAACTTCTACAAAAACTTGAAAAAAATTTAAAACTTTTCAAAAACTTGAAACAATCTATCAAAAAACTAAAGAATATGGTTGAAATGCATACCTTTAACACTCAAATCTTCTTTTTGGAAGGTATTTGTTACTCCACAATCGATCTCCTTCGAATATAATCACCTCACTTCAAACTTGCAAGATGGAGAGAGCAAAATGAGAGAGCAAATGTGAAATGAAATGTGTTTGGAGGCTCCATATTAGGGTCATTTTAGGGTTTGGAGAAAAAAAATAATAAAAAATTATTTTTAAGTGAGTTTGTGCCCACTTTAACTGAGTTTGGGCTGTGGGTCCCTAGTGGTCTGCGCAGATCCGCATAGGATTTCCCCGGGCCCGTGCTAGATCTGCACAGGGTCCGTGTTCGGACCTGTGGGTCCGAACGGATCTAGGATCTGAATCCGGTAAAATAGTCTTCCTGTGAAGCTTGCATGTTAGTGCACCTTTTTTTACCTCTGCTACAGATGAGTGGAAAACTACACAGGCGCAACTAAAAGTGATTTATCATGTCATTCTGCGACCATCAAAATAGGTTGCCCATTGTTGGTGGTAAGACATTTCTGGCATTGTATATGCACCGACAAATAAGTAACATAGTTTTGGTTTCTATTGCATTCATTTTTGGTGCATTCCCTAAGAGGGAGTTGATAGAGTTGGGGGGAGTGTTTGTAAGTATTGGAGATATGTATTGGGGATGTATAGGAGTGTGTGTTGTACATATGATTTTTGGTCTCAGGGGAAGTACTGTATGGTAACTCAATGTTTGTACCCCTTTGTCCTTGATGTCAAAGGGGGAGAAAGATACTGGTAAAGCGGAGAGTTCACAAGTGTTGCCATCAATGACATGGGGGAGATTGTTGCAAATATAAATATTGTGTTGTCATTGATGTCAACTATGGCCTGGAAGGTGTGTTCAATAGTGTTTCTGTGTATTCCGGAGTGATGTAGTATGATCTGAGTACATATGTGTTGGCATTGATGAACAAAGATTGCTAGAGATGATTGAAGAAGGTGTATCTGGGTGTCTTAGGTCTTATTTTGAGTTTTGGAGAATGTTTTAGTTGCCTGCACATGAAAATGGCTAAGTATGACTGTTCTAGTGAATAGTTTGACAAACTGTGTTCTGCTTATTGGTCCGCATTATGGCGCATTTATCCATTTCACTGTGCAGTTGGAATATGTTGTTGACTGAAGTCAAAGGTCGATACATCTCATGTTTCATGGTCTTCTTCAGTCTGCAACAAAAGTTATGGTGTTATGAGTTTCAACATGATAGTGACAGTGTAATAGTTTGCGAGAATGCTTTGCATTCCAACTCCTTCAGGTGTTCAATTGTTGTTGCTCTCAGATATTGATATGTTGGTGTCAGGTGATAACATGCATTCGCAACAGTTGTGGAGGTCTGCACTACATTCTATGTTTGTTTGGCTGACGCGCATTAACATTATTCAATAGAGAGAACCGAAGGTAGTAGTGACAAAGAATCCAAAATAGTTTAGGGCCTATGACAGGATATTATGAGAATGATAAAATAATTAAAGGCAAAGAAAGGAACCAATAAAGAAACTAGTGAATCATGGTGTATTGAGTGCAAAATTGATGGGCACACAAAAGGTAATTGTCCTAGACAAATGTTTTGTGAGATTTGCCAAGTGATGGGTCATTCAACAAAAGAGTGTCCATACAATGAGAAGACTAGAAGTAGACAAATATTCTTCACATAGGGAGAGTCCACTATTGAAATCCCTCAATGCCTAAAGGTTATCAAAACCAATGAAGGGGTCAAAATTAAATATAGTACGATTCCAAAGGACATCCTATCATATAGTGACGACAATGTAGCAAATGAGGACACTTATCGAGAGACTGCCAAAATAAGAAAGGCAACATACAATTATTGTGCAAATGGTATGAACTAAGAGATGGGTCATTCAACAAAAGAGTGTCCATACAATGAGAAGACTAGAAGTAGACAAATATTCTTCACATAGGGAGAGTCCACTATCGAAATCCCTCAATGCCTAAAGGTTATCAAAACCAATGAAGGGGTCGAAATTAAATATAGTACGACTCCAAAGGACATCCTATCATATAGTGACGACAATGTAGCAAATGGGGACACTTTTCGAGAGACTGCCAAAATAAGAAAGGCAACGTACAATTATTGTGCAAATGGTATGAACTAGGTGACCATGAAGTTACTATTTGCCTGAAGAAAATGGGTATTAATATGTTGGACATGGAGGGACACGATGAGATGGTTTTGGCGATCAAGAGAGTAGAGATGAAGAAGGCGGTGTACCTAGACCCTCGTACGAAGAAAGAAAGACTTTGAGAAGCCAAAGCAGAATTAGAACAAGTGATGGCAAATGAACTAAGAACCTCCTACAAAACTTCAAGTAAATCATTGAGGTCGGAATTAGAGAAGAACATAGTTCTGCAGGTGCTATAGACAATTGTACCTATCAAGGTGAGAGACCTTCAAAATACGCCACATCTTAGAGTGACAATCGTCAACACGGTCGATGATGACCAAAGTTGATGATAAGAAGGCCCAAGGATGTGATATTAGAGTCGCTGCTCGAGGGTGAACAAGTTGTTGAGTGCTACTAATGGTGAGCATTTTTTAAAGAAGTTAATTGTTGTTTAGATGGAAATCATGGGGAAGAACCTCACTAATACCATCTTTGATGGAGGCTTGGGAGTAAATGTACTGCCTAAAGACACTTGGAAGTGCCTCAAGAAACCAACCCTCTGGCCACCAACATTTCACCTACTAGGTGCCGACCAACATGGAATCAAGCTGTTGGGGACATTGATGGTGAAGAAGGTAATGATCGGGACCCAATAGTTCCTCCTATATTTTGTGGTCATTCTATTGTTGAAGAAAGCATACAATGCATTACTCGGGAGAGGATGGCTGGTAGCAGCCAAAGCCAATCACAATTGGAAAAAGAATAGAATCTCCATTGAGAAAAGGGTCAAAAGTATCTAATTGATGTAAAGTACCAAGTCGTCAGTGAGGAAGCAACTTCCTTAGATTCCTTAGATTCAAACACCGAAGACGAATGGATGAAGAGTCAAGGCCTGATGGAACTAAACAACGAAGGAGTCTTGGAGTTAAGGTCATGTACAGAGGGTGAAAGAAATTATCTTTGTTGCCTATTTCATTGGCAAACAGAGGAATATGAGATATTTATGTCAATGTGTAATTTTCTTAAAGCTATAGCTCTCGGTGTAGAGCTGCCGATGAAACCGCGCAAATTTATTGATGAGCCATTTGACAATACAAAGAGCGGAATATGTAATGTGGAGCATTTAAATAATTGTCAAGGGAAATCAAATTCATTGAGAATATATATGGACAGAAAAAGGAAAGTAAGAGGGATGGAAAATGGAAAGAAAAAGCAAAAATTATGGAGTCAGAAAATATAAAAAAAGGCAAAGGACGATTTATTAAAGTACTGAGAAAAGAAATTAATAAAAAAGTGCAAAGAATAAAAAAATCGAAGATGAGAACTAAAAAAATTAGAAATAGTGGGGATATATTTTCACCCTCAACTATTTTATATTTTTTCACTCTTGACGAATACTTTACCCTTGGCGATGTATTTCAAACTCCCGATCATATTATATCTTTTACTCTCTGCAACATTACATCTCTCATTCTAGGTGGTAGAGGCATCATATTATACTATCGGTGAGGGGAAAGTGTCATCATTCTTAGTGAACAACTCATAAATTCATTGTATGGTCCCTTCACTTACCCACTGTATTGTTGCAAGTTTCATCATAAGCATTCATACTATATGACCGAGCATACACACTGTACAACACCAGCAAATCTTTATCGTACGAAGGCCTATACACTTTCAAATCATACAACAAATTCCTGCCACCATTCCCTTCACAGTATGACCTTTAAATTTTCTCACCGTACAACACTCGATTTATAATTCACGACAATTTGAGCAGAAACAAATCTACATGTATGACACATCATAAAATCAATATGGCGACGAAGGAAAAAAATTACCAAGCTATTCCACATAGTACGACATCAAATTAATTGCATTGTATGGCAAATTTTGGACACCATGCAACTTCCCTAATAGTACATCGTACGACCTCTCTCTGATAAAATCTTATAGGATTTAACTAGTGAGATAGGATGGCAAATTTATGGACTAGCACATTGGCCTTTAATTTCCCTCTTCGTATGGCCAAATAGTGACAACATTCTGAAATCCCTACACTTCATACACACTACATGAAATTTCAGGTGATATCGTACGATAATTCTATTTTTGTACGACAATACCATTTCACCCAATACTTCATCTCTCAATACAACCTTCGCAAAAATCTATAGTACGACATACTTCCTCTGTACGCTCTTATCAATCTCTTCTCGTACGGCCATGGAGGAAACTCATCATACAAATTCATTTATGCCAAGTCATATGGCCTGCTCTTCTATTGCCTGTACGACAACTTCATCTATTCTGTTCTGTGCGACATCTTTATTTTGTAGTACGATGGAGTGGATTCTTCATCAAATATCAGACTTCACAGTGTTGCACATGTTGGCTGGACACTTCACAATCTCAAATTTTGGGCCTTGTCAACACTGCTTTTGGCATCTTAAAAATCAGGAAAATGATATACTATATATGATAAATTAAATACATGAAGTAATAATAAAGATGATAGTGCGTACTGGATACAAGGTAAACTATGTCTTTATTCGCCCATGAAATTATTATAGAGAAGACGACCAAAGATTTTCGGTCAAGGACTACAATTGATCCCACTACATACTACCTTCCTTGACGATACACTATATATTTAAAGGACTTGACTGTTTCCAAGAGGAACACAACCGTCAACCAACCAATGCTTATAACTACCTACGAATGACAAACAACTTTATATGGACAATCAATACATTGTTGGATAATCAATATTATCAAACATAACAATAGTCATTGCACACTGATTACACTATGTTTCTTTAGAAAGAAAAAAGAATGGAGCTTGACACTTCTTCCATGGAGGACCTCGATAGAAAATTTGAGGAATATCAAGGAAATTTTGAAGTTTTTAAAGTAGCCATATCTTTTGATAGATAGTAGGGAGGAACCAAAATGATAGTGGGAAAGAATTGAAGTAGAAGGTAAACAAGATAATTCCACCTACTTTTGATGACACTAACAATATATTTACTCTAGCTTGGTTGCAAAAGTTACAAATTTGCTTCACGCCCAGTCCTATGATGGAAGATAGAATCTAGTTTGCCACATTGCATTTGGAGGGGTTTTCTTGTTATTGGTGGCACTATGGTCCAGTCACAGAAGGGCATGACTATGGAAATTTTAATGATTTTAGCAAGAGGCTACTCGGTAAATTTGAGAAAAAATATGAAGAATATTTTAGAGATCTTTCCATTATTAGGCAAGAAATTTTGGTGGATGCATATGTAGAAAAGTTTTGGAGAGTTGTAGTTATGGCACATGTGCAAATTTTTAATGATTTTGGCAAGAGGATACAATGTTCTTTGTTATGTATTGTCTTGAAAGAGACAAATAAGAACACCAACACTCAACAAGAGAATCGGGAAGTTGAAAATGTCAACACTTATATTAAGGTTTTGTTGATTAGGTGATTTCATAAAGATAGGTGGGGCATTTATTCTCTTCACCTAGACTTAGAAGATCCTTAGCTCATTTTGGCTATCACCAACTCGTATCGAATCTTTATGGCTGCAAAAAGCTTTTATAACCCTATAGCACATATGGGAGAAGTGATGACAAGCAATGAATTGAAAATCTATTTTATTGATTGATTCTTCCCATCCCTTCCTATAGAGTGTTCAATTGCTAGCGCTTCCCATTGAATTCATCCTTGATGATGTGATATGAGTTCTTCCTCAATTATGTTTAGACAACACATCCCCAAGTAGCCGCTAAGAACATTTAATAGTTGTATTTGTCTTTTGTTAAGCACCTATCCACTAACAATGGCATGTTCATGTACATGATTGAGCTTGTTTCTTTTGAAATGATAAATTTGTAGTTAGTAGCTTATAGAGGTGTCTTGGCAATTAGTATTATGGTAAAATAATGAATGTGTTGTTAAACAGAGATCAAGAATGATCTATATATACAAGTGTACAATTGAATGTTTCTATAACGAATAGAGAGAGAAATAGAAACATTCTGAAGAGAGAAATAGAAACAAAAGGAAGTTTTCATATTGAACAGAGAGAGAATATGGAAACATGGAAGAAGAGTGACCATTAGAATAGAAACAAATCTATGGAAGAGAGAAACATAAATAGAGAGATATTTAACTCTAATATCCTCTCTTAATGGTCAATCTAACTTCAAAACAAAAGTCTGCAAGTGAATCCTCAAAAGGCGCCATGAGAAGTAAAAAACCTTGTGAAAATCGCAGTAAAAAGACTTCGTTGCGCACAGAAGAACTGAGACTTAGTAGACACGATTTTTGTGGTGAAAAACTGGAAAAACTAGACACGATTTTTGAGGTGAAAAATTGATCAAAACTAGTCAATTTTTGAGGGGAAAACTCGATCAAAACTAGCTGAGACTCTCCCTACTTTCGGGTGTGGTAAATCTTGCCGTTAAACCTTGAACTGCCTTCCAACATAATGTTAGTGAGAGACGCCATTAAAAATTTGAAAAGGCGTTGAATGAATCCAAAGCACAGATCTTAAGGAAAATTGATGGAAGACCGTAAAAAATGAACGAAGACCAAGAGAAAGCTCGAAAACCCACCAGGAATCTATTATCGGATTTTGAATCCGGTGGCACAAATTTTGAGGCTCAAAAATTGAGGCACCCAAAAAATTATGAGGATGACCTAGTTGAGGGTTTTAAAAACCCTTCAGGAATTTACAAAAAAAATAATTTTTGACTGAAATTGAAGGGTCAAAATCCTAATCGAAAGTGCAAAAACCCTAGGTGGGTTGTTGGAGAAAATGAACAATCCCCAGAATATTGAACACAAACCAAGCTAAGGAGATTCAAAAATTTTTAATCTAAAAATTTCATAAAGAAATTAAAATTTTTCGAACAACCTATTTCGAAAAATAACAGAAAATTTCAAGAATGAAATTATTATTTTGAAAAAAATAGCTTTGATACCATATTATAGTAAAATAATGAATGTGTTGTTAAACAGAGATCAAGAATGATCTATATATACAAGTCTACAAGAGAATGTTTCTATAACGAATAGAGAGAAATAGAAACAAAAGGAAGTTTTCATATTGAACAGAGAGAGAATATCGAAATATGGAAGAAGAGTGATCATTAGAATAGAAACAAATCTACAGAAGAGAGAGAAACATAAATAGAGATATTTAACTCTAATAATTAGGAGAGGGAGTGAGAGTGATATTGATGATAAACAATGATAGGGGAGCACCACACTACCCTACATGAGGATTCTACAAGATTCTATCACAAAATGTGAGCAACCTTGTCTAAATTGACAATTCAAACATGGCTCCTTGTATTGCGACACTGATTATTTTACCACATAGGAAGTCATTGGTTTAATTGGCACCAATTCAATCCCTCGCATGCATAAATGCATAGGCCACAAGGGTGAGGTTTGATGCCTATTACTTTGCAAATGTAACATCATTCCCATTTGTTAGCAACAAAAAGGGGGACCTCAAACCGAAGTTTTGAGTCCCAAGTAATTTCTGTATGTTTTATTTATACCCCTTACTCAATTATACAAAGAGAGCTAGTAGTTAGTTTGGACAAAGTCCTAACTAGTTGATAGATATTGAAATATAGAACTTCTATAAGAGATAACATATTATACATGATACTTCGGTATATTTGTATTATCAAATATCATAGTATCCCTATATCTCCTAATAACATTATATATCGATTTTATATAACATATTGTACATCTTCTATTATCTCATATCTACTTTATACCTCCTTTTGCTATTACATTACATCTTTCATTATACAAATATCAATTTGACGGGATGTGACCCTTCCGTACTACTCCTAATCTTCATGGTGCCTTGTCAGTTTGGGGCTCCATAAGCTCTTTGTGGTGAAGTGCGGTAAAATCTTTTGACTGCAGTTGCACTGCTACTTTCCAGTCAACAACGACTGTTAGGGTAATATGAAAGAGGGAAGAAATATTGAAGGGTAAGTAATATTTTTTCAGGGTCCAATGTTATAGGTATGCTTGTTGGAATGATGAGATCTCAATGAAGCCAATAGGAGAGGTGGGGAGGGATCTATTGGTGATGTAGCTCCATAAGGTCAGCACACAACCACCTATTATTTCCAAAAATCTAGGGTTCCATTGTCTCCCCCTAACAAACAAAGAGGCTCTTTTGAGATGGAGAAGGTGCAAATGATGCTTTTCAAGCCATATATATTTTTGGACCTCATATTGGGGCTTTCATCACCATTTTGGAGGAGAAAGGGTGAAATGACCCTAACCGGCCATTTTCCCAATTTTTACCAATAAATCTCATACAGATTTAAACATTTAAATGCATGCAATAAATCATTGATTCGATAACAGTAATCCAACAAATATCCCAATAAAACCTCAGCAAATATTATTGCGTGAAACAACAACAATACAATAATAATGGGATTTCCACAATCCAAAATCTGAACTACAATATTCAGCAGAATGACAATCAACAGAAAAGAACCTGTGAATGCAATGGCGAACTCTGCAGTGAATCCGCACTGGAGACGAACTGGGGCTATGTCCAATCCTCCTCTGAGCCAAAAGGGTTTCTGTCTTGAAGGCTGAATTCGAAAGCTGAAGCTTCCTGATATCTCCAAGAGATAAAATATCATATCATAAACTAAGCATAACAAATGAGCCTTCAATCCTTCTTTTAAAGCAATGGCTGTGACTCTTCAGTTTCCCCTCTCTGTCCTTTCATATTCTCACTTAAAGTCACTTTTTAAATAAATATAACCATTGGTTATAAAGTGACA
>MU224491.1:1993032-2004791 GCA_018584345.1 Thuja plicata
ATTTATATTTAATTATTTTATTTAGTATGTTGTTATTTATAGTTATATTTAATTATTTTATATATATTATAATATACATTTTATTAATGTTACAATATATTTCAAATGTATGAGAATTCATTAAATATAATATTTACACAATATATATATATACGCATCCAAACGCATCCGCATCCCCCCCAAAAAAAATTTCACGCATCCGCGCACCCGCATCTCACATCCACATTGGCATCCGCACCCGAATCGGTAAGTAAGCTGATTTCCCTTGACAGCCAGGTGACATCCCCTGCTGTCCTCATGTTCCAGGGATAGTGGTGGGGATAAGAACATAGGCGTGGGGTTGAAGTTGTGTCCCCATGTATCCCTCTTAATTAATTTTTTTATTGGCAAAGGAAAGTCGAAAGTGAAAATGAGATATGGGATTCTATAGCATGGAAATTGTAGTCATTTACTCAAATGGATTAGTGTTTTTTTCCTACAAGTATTCTTTTCCACTCAATTCTTTTGAGTAAGACATACTCATTCTATGCACTTTATTTATATGGGTCAATATTCATTTCATCTTAGGTTCTCTCATTTATTTATTTGTTTCTGTTTTCTGGCATGATAGTAGCTTTAGTGGTTGTTTTTACAAGGGTATAAGGAAAACAGGGAAAACATTGGTTAATATTTCTCATTTTTTCTTTTCTCATTCCTGCAAACTTTATATTGTAGCTTTTCAGATATCTCAATGTTCATTCAGACCATAGTATGATCTGCCATTTCTATTAGTACTTTTCACTTTCTATTTTGATATTAAGTCAAAAAAGTTTTATCTAATGTACAGGTATGAATATGTCTTTGGTCTGATACGGGATTTTCCTCATTTGCACTTCACTCTAAATGGAGGCATTACCCAAATTCCCCAGGTTTAAGTGAACTTTATTTGTTTGTTTGTATTATTGTCATTTTGATTATAATTTATAACCTTCTGATTTGATTGTGCATGTCAAATTTCTTTTGCAATAAGTTATTATTTCTTGAGTAAAGGAAATATTTTAATGTTATGAGAGGAACTGAAAAAAAAATTCTACTGTAGTAAATTTCACTTTCATGTAAACAAAGTATTTTTGCATAATGAAAGAAACTACAACTTTAGTTTCATTATCCCCATTTATATGAATTATCAAATAAACAAAACTTGATAAAGTTTTTATTCCTAGGTTAAGCCATAATAGCAAAAACTTTCTTGGAATAACTTGGCAAGGCTAATGATTAATATTTTTTATTTAAATGGGATTTAATAGGAAAAGTTTAAGGTTACGATAAGGGAAAATTTGAGATAAGATTAGGGTAAGGGAAAAATCAGAAAAAATTACTCTAAAGATCAGATAAAAATCCAGCCCCTAAATTTATTTGACAAAAAAAAAATTGCCAAAAATTGTGGGAAATCGCAATTCAATCATAGGTTATGATTTATCAGGTCAAAATTCAATTAACCCTCTTTGTTTTTGAAATGTACTTTTTTGGATGCAAAAATCAGCCTGCATGCCGAGCTGTAATTTATCACAATAAATTTGCAATTTCTGCTTCTATGGTTTAAGAAGACTTTAATGATTGGGTTTCAATTTCTTCAGTAAATAAATCTAGGCTTGAGAATGGAGGATATTTTTCCTTGAAAGAATTCTAAACCAAGTTAGTTTCTTGCAAGTAACATATATTAGCAAAACACATTAACTTGTAGAATGAGTGGTTTGGAATGCTGTTCTTGAATTCTAGCATGAAGATGTAAACCACTCCCTGATCCAGTTTCTTCCTATGATAACCACTCCCTGATCCAGTTTCTTCCTATGATAACCACCCCCGATCCGGTTTCTTGCCAAAGTCTGAGTTTTTTCGTTTTTCTGAATTTTCAGAGTTTTTGCAATATTCTTGTTTTTTTTTGAAATGCTTGCAAATTGAAGAAAGAAAATACAAATAACAATATTGATCTAGCTGAACTCAACTCCAAATTATGATTTTTGTCAAGTATTACATACCATTTCCAATTCTGATCTGAGAAATACTCTAGAAAATAATTGCAGATCTGATTTTCTTTTATATAGCAGGTAACCTAATTTCCTTCAAATGCCCAATGCCTGGTGCTGACTGATTGGCTGATAGTTAACTTGTTTGAGTCACTGATCTGTTGAAACAATGCTGAAGTAATTTCTAATTTCAATTTCAGACCTTTTTCTAAAACCCTACGCCCAAATCTAGAAATGTGTATCAGCCCTAGAAAAGGTACCGCTGGGATAAATAATGCCCTGGCTTCTATGAGGCACCCAAAACCTCTGAGATCTGCTGATCTGATGTGCAATCACAAATAAAACATTACTCCAAACCCTTCTGCATTTTTCAGAATATGAGATCTACCCTGCAAGCACAATGGATGTCAAATTTGAAACCCTTAGGAAATCTTCCACCCCTGCAGGCTTCTTGATCTGGCAAGGGTTTTCATCCTCACAATCAAATATCAAAGCTCTAAAAAAATCTTCGGCTCCAACCTGTGAAAAAATGCTTTCATAATGCCAATTGAAGCCTCAATAACTTTCTTTTATTCTCCCTCCAAACCCACACCCTTTTTAGGGTTTTGCAATGATCAATTAAAATGTTTTATTTTTCAAATCAAGGCTGGGCCAACCTACTCATAACCCCCTTAATTTATTTATTAATTTGTTTTTAAAAACAACCTATTATCTCTAGAGTGGCCATACCACTAAGGGCCCCCTTTTTATGCATTACTTCATTAAATTAGTATAAAGCACTTATCAATAAAGTACTTTATTTATTCTTAAGTTACTTTATAATATTAATATAAAGTAATTTATAAAAGAACTTTTATTTTGTTTTTTTAAAATATTAAAGTTTAAAACTTTAATATTTTATTTTTATTCTTGAAATTGATCGCTGGGCCTCTCTGACAGGAATTTGATGTTGCACCAGGCCCCACTGTGATGTCCAAATTTAGGAAGTCAATTGCCAGTCCCCTCCTAAAAATAGGAATTCTCCTAAAATATAGGAGACTGACTCTGATCAATTGAAAAATGCTCATAAGGCCTTCTACCATGCTCCACGACCCTCTGGTTGGTCAATAAATCAACTGGCAATCTCCTAAAAAATAGGAACTCCCCTAAAAAAATAGGAGACTGATGATGAACTCTTGAAATGCCCCGCAAACCTCATCAAAGGGTCTCAAACCCCCTTAATGAGTTCCCAATCCACTATATTAGCCTACAGGAACCTGGTATAGGCTAATCCTGCTAGTTGGTATTGACATTGAGGAAGGCGTCAAAATGGGGAAATTATAGTTTTAAAACTTTGCTAGTTTTAAGAACTTCAGAGTCTACCAAATGGGTGTGAAATCACCCCCCCTAAAAAAACTTGGAGGAAGAAGTGTATATTGAACAATCAAAAGGGTTTCTTCTATCTGAGAATGAGGACTATGTTTGTAGGCTAAAGAAGGGACTTTGTGGACTAAAGCAAGCCTTCAGGGCTTGGTACTCAAGACTAGACAAGTATCTTCAAGAGCAAGGCTTCAAAAGGGGAATTGCGGATAGATATATTTATATCAAGAATGAAGGAGATTATTTGTTGATTATTGTGGTCTATGTGGATGACATCATTTCGACTTCCTTACAGAGAAATTACCACCAAGGTTGATATTAATGTGCTGAACTGAGAGTGTTTGAAGTTGCAATTCCTTTACAAGCCTATATACTTTCAGAAGCCGCTATATTTACTTTTCTCATCAATGGATGATGATCAGGAATGTTGCAGATCACTGTCCAAAGTATTGCTGATCACCCAGTATTAAGGCCTCAATCTGCAACATATAGACTACAAGCGAAAGTTGGGGTTGCGTCCAAAGCAAAGCTACAAGGATTTTGTCCTGTGAAGCCCAAAATTGATTTGCAGAGATAAAAATCAAACAAGGTGAATATCGCTTATACTCAAATATGGCTATCGAACTCCTTTTATATGTCTCCGAAAAAAAGCATCAACATAGCATTTTTTACTCTTCGTACTGGCGACTTAGGCATTTGATATGAAAGTGCTTAATAAAGATTTATCTGCCAATATAAATAAGTCACCCCTAGTCATTAATAGAGTGGTCCCTTGAAATAATTAAATATTCAAGAGTTGAAACTATAGGTTTTTCCCAAACTCACTTGGTCCCTCATTCCTTTGCGAATTCTTGAAGCTTGACATCCATTCATAATCATTTATTAATTTATCCCCTTTATTAAATCAATGCTTTAGCCTATAGGGATAAAATAGGCTAGCATTATTATTTATTCAATTTATTGACGTACTAGACAAGAAGGGACATTACATATCGATTCACCTCCTCCCTCTTAGTATAATTGCGTGGTTTTTGAACCTATCTAGTGTCAATAAGCCGATACAAACCATGATCTTCTATGCAAAGTGCGATGGTTTTGTTGGACGCTTTGTCAACAATATGGCACTTGTGTGCACTAGAAAAGATATCCAACTTATGGCAGTTTCACATAATCTAACTCACTAAGGGTAGATTGAGCTCCATTCTTGGTACATGCTATATAATGAGGAAAATGAGAGATTTCCTTTTAGAGTTTATCTAACATTTCCTTTGCCAACAGCTGTATACTCCTCACTGCCACCAAAGATCACTGAATTTGAGCAAGCCATATTTTCAGTGAATCAGTCCATCATGTGTGAAATAATCTAGATGCTCCAAAATCAATATACCACATAGAAAGACTTGGAGTAATCTATTGGTCATTTGGCCATAAAGTAGAAGGCTGACTACTACTGTCCATAATTCTCTATGCCATGAGCCTTTAATGGAGACCCTTCTTGGATGGATTTTTTAATCAGCCAACCTCTTTTTGTCTCCCTTCTTCATGTGACCAAGTTTTCCACGGTAATGAGATGTGATAGTCTTTAGATTCATTTTTGTATCTTCATTTTGTCCTTGATCTTTCTTCAGAGGCAACAAGTCTTTGCCATTGTCCTTGGCTGCAAAGGCCCATCTACACTCAGTGAATCGGTGTTGCTACCAAACTATTTCTTCCATCTTCCATCTGTCTTGTTGTAAGAGTTTGTTGCACAAAATATTAAACTTCGCGTCAACATTGGTGGACGTGATGTTGAGTGCTTCTATGAAATGTTCATAAGTCTGTATTAAGCTTTTCAACGTTATAACCACCATGTCTTCTTCCATCGTGCGACCAATAGCTAGCTAGTTGATCATGAATGTCTTTGATCTTCATCAACTGATCCTTCAAAAACATTTTCTCGTCTGTCATGATTGAGAATAACATATTTTTGAAGAAGGTCCTCTTTTTATCTGATGTCTTGTGCAGAACTTAGAGGTTTTGCAAAATCTCCGTAGAGGGTTTTCCTAGGGAAGCTCGAGAAGCATTTCGTTTGTGGCTAATAATTTAATGATCATGATGGCTTCACAATTACTCTCATCAAACTTGTCCTAGTCTTTACCCCAACCATTGGCTGAGTCTCGCTCCTGAAGATGATCTGATCAAGGCATCGATATTCAAAGATAGCATCAATATTCAAAGATAGTGATCATCCTCTATTTTTGGGTGTTATAATTGTTGTTATTGAACCTCTTGCTGCCTTCCAGCATGGTGTTGTTCAATGAAGCTATCCTTCTCATAATCCAAAAACACGAAAAACGACAAACTTATTGCTGTTTGAAAACTACTAAATTTTTTAGGAAAAATTTGCAAAATCCAAACAGTGAACCAAACCCACAATTTTTGTAAAAAATCTATAGTAAGGAATAATGGAAATTTTGAAAGTTGTGGAAGAAACTAGGCCTTCCAAAAATAATCCATGATTTTATCTAAAGCAACCAAACCATAACCTGAAAACACCAATGAGCACTCATTGTTCAAGTGGTGTCCAAGTCTATAGACAAAATCCCATGGATTTTTATGATGTCATAGATATGTTGCTTTCTTTGAACACTTAAATTCTAGTTACTGAATCCATTATTTTGGTGCATTTTTACTATGGAGAACATTTCAATGTTTATCTATAGTAAAAGCAAGTGTTGATGAAAGCTTAAAAGTTGCACAAGCTGTTGTTAAATGGATATGGTAGGTAGTTCTTACCTTAGTTTTAATTTTAAATCTGTCCTTTCTCCTTCTAAATCATATTTGTGTTTTAGCATAGGTGCTCTTACCTTAGTTTTAACTTTAAAATCTGTAGTTATTTCCTTCTAAATTTTATTTTTCTTTTTGCATGGTTGCTCTTAGCTTTAGTTCAAATTTCAAAATCTGTTATTCATTCTTTCAAAATCATATATTTCTTTTTGCATAGGTGAAGTCAGCATTGCATAAGGGAGTATATGGAGTGATGATAGGGCGTGCTGCATACAACACGTATTGTCCTTCTCTCTAGTAAATCAAGATAGTTTTATCTTATAATTTCTTTTCTTTTTATTTTGAAAAATGCTTTCTATATTACAAAAATGAACAAGAAGTTTACATCCATCAAGCAAAATAGTTACAAGGAATGTCCTTATGAATAAGAGAAAAGAAAGCACTTGGTCCCGTGCCCTAATGGGCAAAGGATCAACATCTCCATTGCAAGTTCGCTTTAGCAATCAAATCTTTCTCTTGCTTCAAGTGTCTTGACTTCACTATGGCAACTACAGAAGAAACATCCTTGAAACTATATTTATATTTTGCTTTGTGCAAGAATCTCATAGAATCTATAAGCACTTTTGGTGTTGCACTTAATCATCCAATAGTCTCTTGACAGGGCTCCTCACCAAGTTACAATCACGAGGACATAAATTTCAGCTTTAAGCTAAACCCAGAATAACTTAGCTAAATCATCTCCAAAGGATGTGATATAAAACTCTCCTCTCCCACGTAAGACGCACATAGAGTCTATTGTATCCACTTAATCTTGCTTTAATGGCTAGTCCTTGGTAACTCACAATGCACCCCAAATGTTCATGCTTTAAAGTCTTTGGATCGACATTGCTTATTTTAAAAACCCTTACTAGATCTGACCCAAATCTGCCCTGAATATTTCAATTTGGCATGTTTGGCATTTTGTCAAACACTTTGCATGCAACTGTTTTTTTTTGTCTGCCAGATAAGAGCTCTCAAGCTGATGGAAACAATGGTCAAATCAGACCTTAAGAGGAGTGATAAATGGGCTGCAAATAACTCCAGCAATAACTGTTGTAAATCTGAGAACAAACTGGTCAAGATATAACCTTTAAATTGCTCCAGAGTCCAAATGCTCCCTCCAATAGATGCCCAAAGCTGGAAATGCAAGATGGAGCCCCAGGTCCAGCAACCCTCGAAAAGATATGTATTTTAAACACCAAAATGGATGCCAAAGATAGTTAATAGCAGATTGAATCTGAAGATGCATATTTTCAGTCAAAACTATTCAAACCCTAGCTGTCACTTTCCTTGAAAATTCGCTAAAAATCATAGTGTCATCCAAAAATTATTAAACCACCTCTGAAATGCTCAGATTGATGTCCTTAATCCATTCGCCCAGCTTGCATAATTTTATAAAATTGTCTGAAGCCGAATTTGCAATGAAGTCATTAAAACCAAAGTCACAACTCACAAGGTTCAAGTTCGAGTTCGAGTTCAGCAACTATAAAATTTGGATGAAGTTTGACGAGGAGAAAAAATTTGGAAAAAAATTGAACATTAAGTTAAAAAATAATATATTAGATCTAGATTGTCCAATATTGATATATATTACATATTAAATTTTAATTATTAAAAAATAATACTAAAAATAAAAAATAAAATAACATTAACTGTGAATCTATTAAATGATAATTTAATAATTAAAAAACACAACATTAATTTTAAATCTATTAAATCTTAATTTTTAATATAATTTTAATAAAAATAAAAGGAGTATTTAATTTGTTTATAAAGTCAATCATACATATTTAAAATTTTATAAAGCACAGGAAGAGCCAAAGAAAAAATAAATAAACTATAGTCAAACTCTCGATTAATATAACGAAATAAACTCTCGATTAATATAACAAAATAAATAAACTGTAGTCAAACTCTCCATTAATATAAAATGTAGCCAAAGCAAATACGCCAAATTCGTAGAAGAAATCCGCACAGAACTTCGTGTGCAAAGAAACTCCGTTGAAATGTGCTCGTGGCTCGTCCCTCTGACTCTTCCCTCTACTTTTGCCACCCACCACAAATGAAATGCCCCAATAGCTGTTCGCAGACAATCGGACGGGCTATGTGAAATGGCGGCAGAGAATAGAAGCCCTAGCTTAAAAAAACTATAAGAAACCCCTTTTGAAAACGTCTTGTGTAAATATAGTTTGATAAAAAACCTGGTGCTTTCTCCGTACGAATTTAGACACGAATTTCGCGAATTTCATACCTTTTTTAAATGTTCGACGAATTTCGAACTTCAAGCATGAAATTCGTCGAACCCTATGACTTAGATTAAAACCCTAACTGGAAAATGGTAGAAACTCCTTCAAACTTGATAAAAAATGGTGCCAATTTGCTCAATGGTGAATCCTAAGTGAACCTACCTCATTGGAAGTGTTGGGGTTTCGTCCAACCTTCTAAATCCATGGGTTTTCGTCCTCAAATTAGGCTAGTACTGTTAGTCCAGCAACATTGGAGAAATATCAATATTTTCAAATGCTCATGAGATGTCCTTTCCAAATGATAGTTGACCGCTTTATAATCACTTTTTCACGAAAGGTGGACTTCAAATCCCATTAGTTTATTTTTAATATATTCCTCCCTTCCTCAAGTGGGCCGCCCAAGTCTAGGAAAAAATAGTATTTTAATAAAATCACTTTTTCACTTTATTTTCTCCAAATAAGGTCACTTAAAGACTTTATTTAATTATTTTATATTTCAAGTCACTTTATTTTTTATAATATCATTTTATAATAAAAAGTGACTTTATTTAATAAAATTACTTTAGGACTAGGATGCCGGTTCGGGTTCGGGTTCGAGTTTGAAGGACAAGTTCGCCGGTATGACAAAATTTTGAAAAGGGGTTTGGGTTCGGGTTCATTAGTACAAAAATATGCAATTTTTTTATATATATATACATATTTATGCAGCCTAGAAGCATGAGTTAAGATCAGAATGTAACATAGTATCATAAAAACATTTAAACAACAAAAACACTTGTAATCATAGCATCATGAATCATGAATCATGATCATACCATCATATACTTCAAGTTCAAGTTCAACATCAAAGATTCAAAACATTAAAATTAAATCATAACATCAGTTCAAGTATCATTGTGTGAACTTCAACTAATGGATTAAAAATTTATTGATATCCTATTCTTCTTCATCATCTTCTTCTTCTTCTTCTTCTTCATTGGCATTAGTTGAGTCACAAATAGAGCTAAGGCCAATGGGGTCAGCTGCACCAATAATAGTATTGGTGTCAAAATCTTCACATTCATCTAGTGCAAGCCGAGAAGTGGAAGCATCCAAGTCCGCAAATTCTGCATTTATATGCCACCTCTTCGTCTCCCCTTCATTGTATTCTATACTCTTGTGTGAGACGAGACGCAAGTTGTAATGCACAAATACCAAGTTCTCCGCTCTTTTTTATTGCAACCTATTGTGCTTCACTGAGTGGATGAACGAATATGTGCTCCAATTGCTTTCTGCTGCAGATGAACTAGCAACCTATGAAGACAAGACAGTAAACAATTAAAATAAATTTAAAACTTAATCTTATAAAATAAAAATTACTTGCTAGTCATGAAGATAAAGTAAACTTTAAACTAAATAAAAAAATAAAACTTACTTGTGATATAACTTTAATTGCAAGGGGCTGCAACATTTGGAATCTTTGGTCATGGAGGTACCACCAACTATGAGCATCCTTCCTAAACCGATGATGAAGAGCATCATTACTTAGACCTCTTGCATTCACAAACTCTATGAACTCATCTGTAATCATATCTCGCATATCATCATCTGGAAAGAGTCTTTCAAATGCTGCCTTGTACCCATCAGACACTTCTACATCTCTATAGGGTGGCAGCCTTCCTGGTTGATCAGTAAATTGGGTGCTATAGTATTTGGGCATCAATGCATAGGCAAGCAAATGTAGAGGAGTGGTCATTTTGTTCCATCATTCTACAACAATTGCTTGCAATTGTTTGAAGAAGGTCTCTTGAGGATCTTGCTCTTTTTTGTTTACAATTTGCTTGATCTTCTCAAGCATTGAGTCTATGCCATCATAGATCTCTCCAAGGCAAGGCCTATCCATGTCAGTGTACCTAAGCACGCTAATAATGAGCTCGGTGAACTTAATGAGATATTCCACACGTTCCCACCATGAGTCATCCAATATCCTTTGCTTTATTTTGGTTGCCCTCTCACTGTTGCTTTGCCTCCATATAACCCAATTGTTGTTGATTACCATATTGCAAAGTGCCTCTTTCACTTGCACAAGTCATCTCAAGACGATTAAATTTGATGCGAAACGAGTCTCAGCAACCTGGAACATAAATTAGAAGTAGAACCAAAAAAATACAACTATTAGATACATCATACATACTTAAAACAAAATACACATTACACCATCAACATATGAAAATCAGAAATTGTAAGATACTAATTTTATTTTTTAAATTAAATTTAAATTACTAACTTGTGTTCAAGTTCACTTACCTTGAGTAGCTCCAAATGTGAGAACATTCTGAATATTTCTGGAGTCGTGTGGTGGTTTGTGACGAACATCTGGATGTCCTCAGCGTTTGCGTACACCTCTTTGATCCACCCAATTTTGTTCCCAATCTTTTTTAGCATAAGATTGAGTGAATAGACTGCACAAGGTGTCCAAAAGATGTGCTGATATCGCTCTTCAACCAACAAACCAGCAGCTCTACAATTCTTTGCGTTGTCATTATGACTTGGACAACGTTTCTAGCACCCATTTGTTCAATGACAGAGATGAGAATATTAGCAATAAATGGCCCATCTTTTACTTGCCCCTCACAATCCACGGATTTCAAAAACATTGCCCCTTTAGGGGACACCGCCAAGACATTGATGATTCATAATGCTATCAAAGTAATTGATGATTCATTGTTAGTCTTCATGGTGGATTACTTAATGTTGCTTTGAAGTGTTGCATGTTTTCTTCAATTCCTCATTTAGAATTTCATTTCATGTTAAGTAGAAGTAGAAGTAGATTGGATGGAAGATATTGTTGAATGATGATTGATGGTGAAGCTAGTGCCCATACCTTTTGTTACTTGTTGTTTAACTTTAATTGGAGATGTTCATTTAGATTGCACCTTCATAGGGTATTTGGATGAATATTGACAATGTGAAAATCATTCCTGCATCCTTCGAAGCTAGCACCCTCCTATGCTTAGTTGACACGACAAAGCAAGGACTGGTTAGAGGCTCACCCCATCATCAACATTGTCTTACATTCCTAGAGTTAGATAGCTTTTATTTCCTTGCAAGTTGTTTGGGTTGGAAGTGATTGAAGAAGTTAAAATCAAGTTGATGTACATTGAATGAACAACGTAAGTCCCTTTTGTTAAGTTTTTTTTTAGGATAGCTGCAAATGTAATAACACTCTATGTTGTATATGTTTTTCAAATGCAACAATCTCTCTTTCATTTATATTGGGAATGAGGATAGGAGAGACATGTCCCTTCATGGGACATGTCTATTCATTATTATTTATAAGAAAGGACATACCTCTTCCAACTAA
>MU224491.1:2015592-2031136 GCA_018584345.1 Thuja plicata
GCCACCTGCGGTAAGAAGGGAGCCTCCCCTATTGCTGAGAGGAGAGAGAAATCTCACATACTGCTGCCTAAAATACACATTTTGCAAGTTGTAGTTTTAGTGACTTGCAAAATATTTAGCCAACACTCATAAACCTTTTAAGGGCATCGATCTGGAGAATAAAAGAAGAGGCATCGATTTCAGATAAAAGTTTGAGAAATTACCATTTGTAACCGATATCCTCCAGGAAGGATATCAGTATAATTCAATACTCCAAACAACATCTAGTTCAGACTGTTAGTCTGAAAACAAGCAATATATACTACGGTAGCAAGGTACATTCAGTATTTGCTAGTAAGAAATAAACAGGAGTTATATATCAGAGCAAATCTAAGGAGATTGCTGACTGGCCATTGCCAGGTACAATTCTGTCACTGGTATTCCACTCTAAATTGGATTGGATAAATCTGAAGAAACATGAATATATATATATATATATATATATATATATATATATATAAAAGTAATACTAAGATCTTCGTTATTGCTTTAGTGATAAAGAAGGAAGGATGAAGCAACTCAAGGAATGGCGGTCTAAATCCCAAAAGGATAGTTCCCAAGATAGGGTGGGGATCAGCAACCCTCCAATCCTTGAGGGCAAAAGTCGCAAGGGAGGGCTTGGATCTGCAAACTTTGAGGGAATTTATCAGGTGGTCTCTAAGTGCCTTGGATTGTATTCAAACCTTCTCTTTCCTTATAACAAAGTAATAGCGGATCAAGCTTAGCAGCAAGAAATATAGATAGCATATGAAATTAAATTACTTAATATGTAATACAAATGGATGATTTCCCCTACTTATATGATAGAATAATATATTTATGGAAATCAATGCATTTTCTTGTCAATTCCACTTAGGATATAAGAATTGAGATTAATTTAACTATTTAAATTACCAGGGGACATTACATATTACTTTAGGAGCTCAAAATAATATTACTTATTTCTCCTTGGCCAAAAACAAAATATTATCTCCCTTATTTTTCCATAGGCGAAAAATATAAAATTATATCCAACAGTAGCAAAACATTCCCTATCCAACTGGATTAGCCTACGGGAATGGCTAATAGGCTAACCACACAAAATACTGAAGTCACGCCAGAAACGGTGACATGACACTTATTCGGACACAAAACAAGAGCTGTACTGTGCTTGATTTAACTATACAGAGATTTCGTCTCATAGTTGTAGATACTAGAAAGCTTTTCATTGTTCTACTTCCAGTTTCTCCAGTAAGGAGCTGACACTTGTATTTACAGCTTGAAAGGACAGTTTTCAGGAGTCATTTTGGAATGTTGTTTTCTCAGTTAACTTTTGGCCCTGTAGGAATTTTTTGCACATAATTTCAGTTCCTGTCTTTAGATTGTAAAATTGATTGATAATTGCATTCTCTCAATAAGCTTTTGAGTGGTCAGTGACCCAGTATTTTGCCTTCTTCATTTTTTTGTTTCCAATTATGTGGCCACTATATAAGTTGTTTGAAATAGTCAAGGGACTTAACATTGCAATGTAGCCCATGGGCTACCTTAGGTCATGTTGATACTGCAATATATGGTGTTCCAAGCAGAGGACTTTCTCGCAGACAGGTATATTTGGTACAATACGAAAGTAGACTTCGGTTTTCAGTGCTATTAATGATCAGCAGACAAATTTGGACTCTATACAGTTCTCTAATGTTAGACATTGTCTATACTTATAGATTTTACAGGAATATCAGAAATATGCAGATTCAGTCATTGGTAAATATGGAATCAATAAACCTAGTATCAGGAATGTAGTCAAGGTGAGTGGCTCTATCTTATCTATGCTGTTTTAACTCTATTTAGAAGCAAAGCATAGTGTGGTTTTGAACTTACTCCAATACTCTTTGTTGATAAACATAATTTAATCCTAATCAGATCAATCATTCAGTGGCATTTCTCGCATATTCTAAAGTTTCCTTCAAAAAAATACTTCTTTATGTGCCATTGTCATTTGTCATCTTTGTATTTTTGTAACAAAGAAATGTAATGATTCAAGTAACATATTTTATAGAGGCCTTTTACATATTTATCTTCTTTAAGTTCCCAAACATATCCATTGTTCTCTCAGATAAAAGTGCATAATCACCTGTTAGCTACAAGAAAATGGGCTACTTATTCTAAATCAATGATTGATGTTGTGGCCATTTTGAAAATAATATTTGGGCATCCTACTACATTCTACTCATAAACAAAAACCTGAAGTTTTGTGAATATTTAAGTAGAAACCTCTCTTTAATTATACGAGTCTGTCTACTTTCACTATTGCTCTCTGATCTTTGTTCTAAGGTTCTAGAACATTTCCACCAGAATCTTCTAGTTACCCTAGATGGCTTCATGCTCTATGAGATTAAATTAATTTCTCTTTAGCAATAACATATATTTGTTTTAGCTGACTTTATGAATAATGTGCTTGTATGACAGCCATAGCAGCATTAGGCTTAATCTGTATTGTATCGTGTCCCCCCTTTTTTATATTGATAATAGTATACAAAAAAGATTACAATATATGGTATGTCTGTTCCATCCGATCAGCAATATCACCAAAAAAGATGAAGCCATGTACTTATCTAACCTATAAAATAGGATATACATCAGTATTATGATTAGTAACTTATAAACAAAAAGAGATATAGTGCTAGAGCCTAGGACTATCCATCCACATGAGAGAAGGCAGGCCATCTGGGTCATACTAGTCTCATGACCCAATAGTATTGTTACTGCATTCCACCTTGTCACACTCAAATGTCCCTAAGGGGGGCTCAATTTGGCGATCAGCAGAGACATCCCATTTTTGTCTAACATCCTCCCTTGGTGCACTGTTCACAGCCTCAATGTGTTCTTTTGAAATCTCCTTTTCCTTTAAAAAAAAATTCAACTTGTCCAATTCCTCTTGGTTCAGCTTGTCTTTCCCTGTAATGACCCTAACCGGCCATTTTCCAAAAATTCCTCAAATGTAACCCAAAAGATTCAAACATATATTTTCATGCACAGGATATTTATTTAAATGAAATAAACAGCAAAAATAACCAACAAATATTATTGCAATAACTCCTCAGAAACTGGTATCGTATCATACAACCAGCAATACAATAACCATGAACGACAAACTTCCCAATCTGAAATACAAAAATAACAGTAAGATCGGGTGATGAAGAACCTGTGAATACACTGGAGAACTCTGCTATGAATCCGCACTGTTGATGAACTGGGGCTACGTCCAATCCACCTCTAAGCCAAAGGGTTTCCGTCCTCATGGCTGTAATCGAAAGCTGAAGCTTCCTGATATCTCCAAGAAATAAAAATATAATATGAAAACTAAGCATATCCCAAATGAGCCTTCAATCCTTCTTTTAAAGCAATAGCTGTCTCTTCAGTTTCCCCTCTCTGTCTTTTCATATTCTCACTTAAAGTCACTTTTTAAATAAATATAAACGTTGGTTATAAAGTGACATAATAAAATAAAGTGAGGAATCTTCTGGCACTAAAACGGAGGACCAAACGAACTCGGATGGAGACGTGTGATAGCTTGCCGGAAAGCTCTCGGCGAGACGCTCCGAGTCCACTACTGAAATGCCAGGAACACTGAGTTCTTGCTACTTACTATAAATAGTAAGCACCCTGGAAACCCTATGGAAACTGATCCGATTGGCCTGAAACTGAAAACACCTAGGCCAAACACCCCTCTGATCCTTTGCCAAACCTCGGTTAGCCCACCGGACCATGATGAAAAGGCTAACTATAAGGCACGAGATAATGTGCCCAAAAGGGAACATTACAAATCATCCCTTCCCGGAGATTGCTTGCCCTCGAGCAATCAGTATCTGCATGCTGCAATCATAATACCTGGATCCCAAACCAACCTTAGGGAAACTGCTCCGCCAACCTGTCGTGTGAAACTGAAACAAATATTATGCCTTGACCTGTGAAGCCATTCACACAGCAACAAAACAACCTGTCTAATATCAGGATCCCAAATCACTGCAGGATCAGTCATACCAAACTACCTTGTGTCACCATCATCTGTGAGAAAGTCCTCAACCCAACTGAGAACCTCACGCCAACTGAGATCACTGGCACCTCTACGGTCAGATGCAGGGAGAAACCAAACCTCACACCAATCGACTCCCTGAACAAATACCAACCGCAAGTACATCCCTCCTGGATCCCATAAGAAAAAGGGCCATCCATCTCCCCAGCTGGCTGAAAAATCCTGAGGCTTGATGCCCCTACTGAGTGAATCACCAGAAAAGTCCAATTGCCATAACACTGCCCCTCTGATCTGTCGTCCGAACTGGAAACTGTATTGAAGAGGCAAGATACGCAGACTGTCAGACGAGGCTTCCATCTGCAAGCAAGGAAGCATACCAAACCAATCACTCACCCCACAACTTTGCAATGATCGGGAAAGAAAGTTCTTCGTAGGTGGGCTGAATGGAAAACCAAATGCATCCCATATAATGTGGCCAACATGCGATGCACTAACCAACTCTATTGGAATTCCTGAATCAGCATAAGGATTCCATAACTATCTCTCAATACCATAAGTACTGGATGAATCAGTATGATAATGTAGAGGAGTCTTGGCTGTGTGGAAAGAGGAAAGATCCATAGGATGCTCGCTAACACGAGACATCTCACCATCAACGCAAGGTAGTGCAAGGAACGACATATCACCCATCATACCACAAGACATAACTGCCCATCCTGGACTGCTGGTGTAAAACCCACACTGCTCAGCGATTGAGCTCATCCCGCTACTCCGACCTGGTGACCAAGATTCACCTCTAATAGCTAACCCTGGGTCCCAAATTCTGTAATCGACCTCATCTTCGTCATGGAGATAGAAAATACCTTCCTCATCTAGCTCAAAGAAAGGATTATCAAATATCAAATCAGCATCCATCTCAAACAAGGAATTGTCGATCGCCTGAAAGTTATCTAACTCATAAGGAAACTTTGGATGATCCAAAGATCTTTTGGGGCAGCTATCCAAGTCATAGGTCTGCTGTATGCTATCGAGTTCCTGAATCACCTCCTGAAAGAATTCAGACTTTTCCCTGTCGTCCTGTTCCCTGTACTGACTAGTGGCAACAATCTGATTTCTGGCTTCCTTAAGAGCAAGATGTGTGTGCTCCAAGGTTTCTTGAGCAATATTAAGCTCTCTGTTGAGCTCATTAGCCTCATCATCCTTTTTCCTCAACTGCTCAGCATAATTTTCTGCAACCTGTAACAGGTAGTCGCAATTCGACAGTAAGCTTAGATATTCTGATTTTGAAACCTCAATTGCTGTTTTGACCTCCTGTAAATCTGCAACATAAGATCCAATTCTTATACCACTTTGTCCTATCTCTCTCTAAGCTTTCCTGTAAAGATCCTAAATGATCTGGTGAGTGCTATCATGGTGAACAAGAGCTGCAGTAATTGCATCCTTATTGACCTTCAGCTGTTGCTGCAAGGCATGCTCCTTATCGTTATTGTTTTGAGACGCATTCTCTGATTGTTCGTCCACTTCATCATCATGCATAAGTGATGCATTGCTATAGAAATCACATGATTCCTCATATTCTGTAACCTGTATATTTGCTACCTCTTCTTTAGCCTCTCCTTCATGCATGGGTTCAATATTTTTTTTGCAATCTCTTGCGTCAATGTCAACCCCATAAGGCTTTTCTTCAATAACTGACTTAGTTTTTTATTCACTTATAGGTTGAGTAATGATAGCTGGAAACTCTTCATATAAATTTCTGCACCTGTCCTGTGCAAGTAGATCCCGAGCCAAATCTTGCCACTACTTCCTTGCCCTTAAGGTCTTGTGTTGTAGCTTTGGATGAAAGTCCATGAAACTAGAGAAGGTTAAATCTCTTTGAACCTGTGGAGGAAGTGTGTTATACTCCTCATACATGCCGAGTATTTCTGTCCTTTCATCAGGCTGTGAAATCTGGGCTAATTGTTGCTGTACCTTAGCAAGATCCTTCAGGACATTTTCCAAACCACACATCTTTCCCTATGTAATGGTTATAACTGGCTGTTTGTAAAAGGGATTTGCAAAATTTCTGAATTCTGGAACGGAACCTTCTTACCCTTGCAAGATATAAAGAGTTAACTTCCCTTTGTAATGATCTGTACTTGCTAAATGTGAATATGGACTGCACTTGATTCTAGGTTATGGAGAATGATGTGTTTCAAGTTTTCAAGACAAGCCAATATAACTTCTTTCTTCATTCACTCATTTACTCATACGAAAAGAAAACGCACTTGCAGTCAATAAGCTAAAACACTAGAAGTGTATAATTTCGACAAATCACAGTCCATGTAAATGCAAGCACTAAAATTAATTACAAATAGTAATCTCTCAAGTAATAACCAAGATGACTCCAAATAAATTCGTGCACCTGTTACATCTATTGAAGCTCGTGATTTGGAAGAATCGGGAGAGAATGCTAATTGCTGTAGGGAACCGTAATTCTCGAAGTGCAACACTGAACCTTGACTGTACAAAATGGATGGTGGCTGCTTCGCCCGCACCCAGTCCTCCAATCTTCTACACCTGTCGCCCAACCTGGTTCATACTGGGTGATTCATCTCCCATCAAACACTCCCTGCAATCTCCAATAGGCCGTCAATGCCTATGCCGTGACAGCTTCCCCTTATACCTCTTCCGCGACTATTCTCCCAACACTCCCCTGTCACCTCTCAGCCCGCGGTATTACACATACACAGTCACCTCCAATCCCATGTGATAAGCACCTGCCTGACTTGGTACTAACGATGGAGTCCCAACTGTTATCACTCCCGCGATTAAGCACAAAAAACCTATCGGCTCAGATTCTTTCTTCAAACCCGATGGTAGCTGGTGAAAAGATGCCAGTAATAGCGCTTCATTTCCCAATATTATTCGATTAATATTTCTTCACCCGTAAAATAATATTTCATTTGCAACTTATGAAGGCCGCTTCTAAGTATTACTCTCGGCAATGAATGAATAAAGTATCATTATCGATACGAGACTTGGGTCCCGTAATATTTCATTAATGAAATATTAAGAATATAGTTTTCTTCAATAATAACTCGGAAATATTTGCCTTGAACAATAGCCGCCTCCTTATAATGCTTATGGCATAAGAATATCAATTATTAAAGCACTGTCCGGGACCCACTTACAAATTTCCTCTCAATTCTGCAATATAAAACTTAGTGAATCAATAATATCTATTTTACGCCAAGTATCTTGCCGTCGCGGTTCAGCTTAATAAAAAATATCAGTGCATCAATATATTTTATTTGATGTCCAAACCATAAGAGACGCCGAGCTCTTCCTTATGAAAGAAATATAACATTCACCTTAAACCCACCAATAATTCCTCCGTCTATATATATTGGGCCCACCCGTTATTTTAATTCTCCACAAGGAATTAATCGCCAACACCTTTGAGATATTAATTAATTCCTCCCGGACTATATTGATTCCTAGGGCTCATTAAAATATGGACTTGCAATGTATGATAATGTTTAGTAGCGGCGTACAAACTTCTTCACGACTTCTTCACGACAACTACAAAATTCCCATCATAGTCTTCATCGAATGCATCTTCTGGTTTCATCTATCCGGACACAACCACATAAAATTTGATTGCCATCGGAGATTATTGCGGGCGCAATATTCACGGCACAAGTTATTCTATGCAGTCCGACTAACCAACAATCATCCACGGCTTCTTTCCTGTATTTAAAATATACAAAAATATTTTGCCACAAGGACTCAGGATATTTTGTTTTTATAAAAATATTCTAATGCAGTCATTCCCAAAATCCAACCAGGCATCCAAACTGCATTTCTCTGTCACTGATAAAAACTCCCAGGCTGGTAGAAAACCCTTCCGTAAATTTGTCTCTGCTAAAACTGCCAAAACTCCACAGGCTGGCAGGAAAACCAGCTCTGATACCACTGTAATGACCCTAACTGGCCATTATCCAAAAATTCCTCAAATGTAACCCAGAAGATTTAAACATATATTTGCATGCATAGGATATTTATTTAAATGAAATAAACAGCAGAAATAACCAACAAATATTATTGCAATAACTCCTCAGAAAATGGTATCGTATTATACAACCAGCAATACAATAACCATGAACGACAAACTTCCCAATCTGAAATATAGAAATAACAGTAAGATCAGGTGATGAAGAACCTGTGAATACACTGGCGAACTCTGCTATGAATCCGCACCATTGATGAACTGGGGCTACATCCAATCCACCTCTAAGCCAAAGGGTTCCCGTCCTCACGGTTGTCTTCAAAAGCTAAAGCTTCCTGATATCTCCAAGAGATAAAAATATAATATCAAAACTAAGCATATCCCAAATGAGCCTTCAATCCTTCTTTTAAAGCAATGGCTGTGACTCTTCAGTTTCCTCTCTCTGTCTTTTCATATTCTCACTTAAAGTCACTTTTTAAATAAATATAACCGTTGGTTATAAAGTGACATAATAAAATAAAGCGAGGAATCTTCTAGCATTAAAACGGAGGACCAAACGAATTCGGATGGAGACGTGTGATAGCTTGCCGGAAAGCTCTCAGCGAGGCGCTACAAGTCCACTACTGAAATGCCAGGAACACTGAGTTCTTCCTACTTACTATAAATAGTAAGCACCCTGGAAACCCTGTGGAAATTGATCCGATTGGCCTGAAACTGAAAACACCTAGGCCAAACACCCCTTTGATCCTGTGCCAAACCTCGGTTAGCCCACCGGACCATGATGAAAAGGCTAACTATAAGGCACGAGATAATGTGCCCAAAAGGGAACATTGCATTCCCTTGGGGAAAGAAGTGAGCAGATTGAATATCAGATTTGTATACCAGCATTACTCCATGAAGCAGCAGCATAAATCTTTCTTTGGGAACCTCCAACACTGCTGAGACCTGCAACATTATCATCATATATGTGAGTTTATTGCTAAACTCAGTAAGATGCCTCTTTCTGGACTGAAAAATCTCTTCATTTCTCTTTTTCCACAAGTACTGTGATGAGCCCTGCTGCCTCAATCTCCAACCACTCTGGCAATTGACAGATTTTTGATGTTTTTTTGCAATGATTTATCCTTTTATGTCTTTTGAGAATATATAAATTGGAGTTTGCAGATAATAGACAACACATCAATTGAAATTGAAATGCTTGTAATTACCCTGTTAATGATTCTATATGAGGATTGAAATAAGCAGCAAAAGATCAAATAATAAACACAAAGACACATAATTTATCCTGGGAAAACCCTCCTACACGAGGGAAAAACCCAGCCATACCGCAAAAACAATCTCCTTTATTTATGATACAAATCTGAATACAAAGCTTCAATATTCTGGGACACTTAATCAGAATAATAATCAACAATGAATCTCTGCAATAAAGTAATGCTCAGAATATATGCTATAGCCACATCCATAATACATGCTTAGCAAAATGCATGCTACACTAGTACCAACTTTTCAAGATAATAAAATTGAAATCACTACTTATCAACCTCAATCATAATCAACAACCTGCAAATAAGTCCCTGGGAGAGACAATAACAACTTATTATAGGTGAATATGATTCACCAAACAATATTCCTCAAATTCTTGAACTGTTACGGAATATAAAAATTGAAGAGTCTCACTGCATATCAAAAGAAGACTCTTCAAATAGGAGACTCTTCCCATTCCCAAACGAATGATTGTCCATATACATGCGTGTCTACTCGTGCCTCTTCATGCTCCACGCGGGTGACTCTTGGGTGACAATATCCATGTAACTTCACGCGGGTGACTCTTCAAATATTATCGCAGAATTACACAAATGATCTCAGATATATGAGTGTTGGCAGAAACAGGTTGATAACCAGCAAGTGAAGATAAGACAAATTTCTTCTGAAGCTACATACTTCAACACTCCCTCTTAACAAAGAAATTTTCATATGTCTTGCCATCTCTACACATGACAAACATAAGAAGCTGCAAAACAAGCAAAATGTCAATAACAAAATCTCGTCCCAGATTTTCTTAACATCATTATTGTCATCTCAGCATGACATTCACCATGGCTACTCCCAGAGGGTGAAAGAATCATAAAACAAAGTCATGGAGTCTTACACATGACTTCCACCATGGCTACTCTCAGAGGGTGGAATAAGGGGTTTCACCTCAAACTTCTTTCGCAAAGAAGAATGCATTAACAAGGGATTACACCTCAAACTTCTCCCTCATGGAGAACTCATTAACAAGGGATTGCACCTCGAACTTCCCCCTCACAGAGAACTCATTAACAAGGGATTGCACCTCAAACTTCCCCCTCACAGAGAATAACTCATTAACAAGGGATTGCACCTCAAACTTCCCCCTCACAAAGAAGAACTCATTAAAGCACATAATAGGAACAAATGAATGCTAAGACTCCCTCTCAACAAGGGCAGCATTCTCACAGCTTTGAATATCACAATATATCATAGATTGACTCCAACGTTTGACCAAACAAGGAGCTTTCAAAGTCACTGTTTCAAGAGCTTGTTGATCCTCTATAAAGGACTTGGTACTCTCCCTCTGCCACACAAGCTCCCTCTGAATCTTATTTCCTCCTCTATATTGTTCCGAGCTCTTAGCACACGAAATCGAAGCTCCTGACTCCTGGTGAACAAAGACTGCAGGCCATACGGTTGGCAGAAGGTCCATAGGGTGGAGGTTATGAGGCCATACGGTTGCTGGCTGGATGCCGTACGGTTGCTGGCTAGAGGTCACACGGTTGCTGGCTGGAGGCGTACGGTTGCTGGCTACAGGCCGTACGGTTGTTGGCTGGAGGCCGTGCGGTTGCTGACTGGAGGACGTACGGTGCTGGCTGGAGGTCGTACAGTTGCTGGTTGGAGGCCGTACGGTGCTTGTTGGAGGTCGTACGGTGCTGGCTGGAGGCCGTACGGTTGCTGGTTGGAGGCGTATGGTTGCTAGCTGGAAGGCCGTATGGTGATGGGAGGCAGCACGGATGTCTGGAGGGAGGTGCCTGCGGGGTAAGGAGTGTGCCTTCAGGCGAAAATGAATTAAGGAACCAATATAAACCAATATAATCCACAATGAGAGATCAAATCAATACTTCCGAGGAAAGATAATAATAATCAATTGATAGTATTTCAAATTCGCCAGATCCGAATAGAGAACAGAACAGGCAGAGTAGGGTGAGGGTTGAATCCCACCAAAACTGCAAATACCAACTAGGGAGGATCTTTCACCTCCGAAATGGCAGACCACAGAATTCCAATAGGAATTCGCAATTACAATAAAATATCAAAACTCAACATGCGAAATACATCCTACACGCCAGTCATAAATACCCATCGGACAAACTCCCGAGGTGTACAAATAAAGCCGACACAACACACTAACACCTACGCTAAAATAAAAGATGGGTTCGGGATAAGCTAAATCGACCGGAACCCAAATACAAGTTTATTTTATTTATTTAATAACGGGGACATTACAGTCCTCTTGTCCCAAAGATTGCTTGTCCTCAAGCAATTGTAGATTCGGATGATTCAGAATTTGCTCGCCCTCCCAGGTAGCATCTTCCAACGCACCAGAAATTCTTTAACCGTGTGAGTCCTCAATTTTTTCCCTCGGGTGGTAATGACTTCACTCGGCTCCAGAACTAACTTCCCTTCACTGTCAAGGGGTGGTAAATCTTCAGACACAGTGACATGTTGCCCCACCGCCTTCTTCAGGCAAGATACATGAAATACATTGTGAATCCTGCTTCCCTCGGGTAGATCCAGTTCATAGGCAACCTCACCCACCCATTTGGAAACACCGTAGGGCCCGTAGAAACGTGGCCTCAATTCCTCCTTCCCGGATGCCTTCAGGGACTACTACCTGTATGGCTGAAGTCGAAGGTATACCAGGTCTCCCACTTCAAAACTCCTCTCAATGCGATGCCTGGCAGCATACATTTTTTGTTCTGAGCCCATAGGAGATTCTCCCAAAGTGATCTTAAGATATCTATTCCTTCTTGTAGCCAATCTTTTGCCTTTGGTGCGTGACTATCTCCCAACGCCATGTCCACGAATGAAGTTGGTTCATACCCGTACAAAGCTTTGAAGGGAGTCATTCCGATGGACATGTGATAGGTGGGGTTGTAACAGTGCTCCCCTAGATGTGGTCACTTGACCCACGCTTTCTGTTGTGCGGACACAGTTTCTGAGATATCCTTCTAGCCACTTGTTCACGATCTATGTCTGTCCATCAGTTTGCGGGTGGTAGCTTGTGCTGGGTGACAACTTCGTTCCTGCCAGTCGAAATAGTTCTTTCCAGAAAGTACCGAGAAAACGACTGTCTCGGTCACTCACTACGTTCTGAGGGAGTCCGTGCAAGCGGAACACCTCCTGGAAGAACAAGTCTGCCACCTGTGCTGCTTGGTATTCCCCTGAAATAGCAAAGAAGTGTGCATACTTGGTCAATCTGTCGACCATCACAAAGATGCAATCTCTTCCTTGCACCTTCGAAAGCCCAGTAATGAAATCCATTGAAATGCTAGTCTATTTCTTCTCAGGAATTGACAGTGGCTGAAGTAGACCTGCTAGCATAGTGTGTTCTGATTTGTTCTGCTGACAGGTAGGACATTCCTGGACATATCGGAGGACATCATTCTTTAATCCCTTCCAGGAGAATCTTTCCCTGATCTTCCTGTAAGTCTTCAAATATCCTTGATGTCCGGCCAGAGGTGAGTCGTGTATCTCCTTTAGAATCTTCACCTTCAATTTGGATTCGAGTACCAAGTATATTCTGCCTTTGTAATATATAATATCATCAACCACCTTGTATCTGTCATCTTGTCCTTTACCATCTAGCAGCTGACATGCAAAAGTATTCTTGGAATACTCAACCAGCAGGTGTGCTCTCCAATCAGTTGAGATTTGAGATAAAGAGCATATCGTTGGCCATCTCGACAAGGCGTCAGCCACCACATTATTTTTTCCCTTTATATATTCAATGTCAAAATGAAAAGCCTGTACTTTACTTACCCACTTCTGTTGCCGTTCATTGAGTTCCTGCTGTTCCAGGAAGTGTCGAAGGTTGTTACGATCTGTACGCAAGGTGAACTTGGCTCCGACGAGGTATTGTCAAAATTTTGTCAAGGTGTGCATGATGACGAGCATCTCCTTGTCGTATATGGAATACAATTTCTCGGCTCCCGAAAGCTTCCGACTCTCAAATGCAATCGGGTGACAGTCCTGCATCAGCATGGCCCCAATACCCTCTCCGGAGGCATCACACTCCAAAATGAAGGGCCGGGTGAAATTTGGAAGTGCCAGCACCGGGCAAGAGCTCATGACTTCTTTGAGCCTTTCAAAAGTTTGTTGTGCGTGTTTGCTCCATTGGAATGATCCTTTCTTTGTTAGGTCCGTCAATGGTGCACTGAGCTGTGAGAATCCCTTCACGAACCGCCTATAATAATTGCACAACCTGAAGAATCCGCGCAGGTCTGAGAGAGTCTTTGGTGGCAGCCAATCCAGATTGGCTTGAATCTTTTCCTGATGCACTTGAACCCCTCGCCCACTGACAATGTGCCCGAGGTACAATATCTCCGTCATCCGAAACTCACATTTTGACCTTTTGGCAAACAAGGACTGTGATTCCATAATCTCCAGTATTTCATCCAAATGCTTCAAATGTTCGTCCCGTGTCTTACTGTATATGAGTATGTCATCAAAAAATACCAATAGAAACTTACGCAGATGCTTGCTGAAGATGTGATTCATACAGGACTGGAATGTGGCGGGAGCATTGGTCAATCCAAATGGCATGACCAGGAACTCGTAATGCCCATAGTGGCAACGAAAGGCTGTTTTCTCCACATCTTTACCTCTCATACGGATCTGATGATACCCAGATCGGAGATCTATTTTCAAAAAATAGACTGCACCATGCAGCTCATCCAACAACTCGTCGATTTTGGGAATAGGGTACTTGTTCTTGATGGTTTTCTTATTTAATGCACGGTAGTCCACACACATCCTCAGAGTTTGTCCTTCTTCTTAACCAGTACGACGGATGATGCAAAAGGGCTGGAACTGGGCCTGATCCATCCCTTGTCTAGAAGTTTATGTATTGTTGTTTCAATTTCATCCTTAAACCTTTTAGGATGGCGGTACGGTGTGGTGATGACAGGTTGGGCGCTAGCCTCCATCTCGATAGTGTGTTCAAACCCACAGTGCGGTGGTACGCTTGGTGCTATGTCAGCAAAAACTAATTGATGCTTCTCCAACACATTCTGAAGTTCCTCATCTTGATAGAAGGTAGGCTGTCCATGTACTGGTTCTGATGAGATAAAACAGTGTGCGGCCCAGACCATATCGTCGTGCCTAAGGATGGCCTCCATTTGTCGGGTAGAAATTTCCCTCGGTCCTCCATTCGACATTCCCCTCAGAACAACCTTCTTGCCATCAACCTCGAATGAAAATTCCATTCGTTTGAAACTCAGTGTGTATTCATCCAATGTTTCCATCCATTGGATGCCGTGGATGACTTCCATGTCGTCCAAATCAACTACGAAGAAGTCATCTGTCACCGTGTGGTTACCCATAGAAATGCTCAGCTTTGGGACCAGATGGGTGCAAGACAAAATGCTTCCTCCTGCCACCTTGACGTCGAATCCTTGGTGTGCCTATGTTTGTAAACCCCTTCATTTGACTAGTGAGGAGTTGATGAAGTTGAGGGTAGCCCCGCTGTCTAGCATGACCACAACCCTCTGTCCCTGGAGAGTACCCCGTACCTGGAAAATAGTGCATCTCGGGGTTCCAGCTAAAGCAACAATGGACCCGCCTCTTTTCAACAATGTGGCAATTCTTTCCGCACAGTTTAGGTTAGCTTCTCGGGCGGCTTGTTGTTCGTCTTCCTCAGCTTCTGGTGCATATTCTTCCTCTTCATCATCTGACATTACTTCAATATAGTGGATTTTCCCTTGCCTAAGCAATGATGTCCAGGTTCCCATGGTTCCCTACAATTGAAGCATAGTTTCCTCCTTCTGAACTCCCGTCGGGTAGCCTCATCCAGTAGAGGTCGCTTTGGCGGAGGTCTGTTGTCCTTTTCTTTGGGAATAAGGGGTGGTTTGGACTGTGCATAATTCTTGGAGGAGGAGGAAGATGTTGACATGTCGCATGCCTTCTTGATTGCCTCTGTGAGTGTGATGGGATTGAACCCCTTCACCCATCCTCTCAAAGGTTCTGCCAACCCATCCATGAATAGCACGACCAATCATCTCTCTGAAATATCAGTTACCAGGACTGATAATCTTTGAAATTCTGTAATGAAACTGTCCACTATACCTGTTTGTTTCAGCTGAGCCAAATCTTTGAAATTAAGCTCTGGATCTCTTCCATCAAAATGATCCATTAATCTCTCAGTGAAATTAGCATAGGAGGTTATCTGATCATGGCCCAGAGTGACCATGCCATGATGCCACCAT
>MU224491.1:2053117-2064539 GCA_018584345.1 Thuja plicata
AAGAATTGCATTTCATGTTAGGTGTAGACTAAGTGGAAGAGAAGTTCATTTTTTCAGTCATCCAATGATCTTAAGTCATCTTCCTTATTCTGAGAATAAACTGGAATAATAATCAGTCATATATCCCGTGGAAGAGAAGTTCATTTTTTCAATCATCCAATGATCTTAAGTCATCTTCCTTATTCTGAGAATAAACTGGAATAATAATCAGTCATATATCCCTCTGTTGTACAAGTGTTTGGCGAAATTTCTAAAAAGCAAATATAGCAAGTTTCAATCAGATTTGGACAGGGATATTACAGTGGCTTCAACTTAATTTGGGCTTGGTGTTGGGGGCTCTACCCCATGGCCTAGCCTTGTATCACAATAAGAAATCTTCTTGGGGTGTTGTTCTTTGACCCTGTTTGGGACGTTGTATTTTGGTGCCTGTGCTTATGTTTTGGCACTTGTTCCTTTGGCGCCTACAATCTCATGGAAATAATGATAACTTCTAGTATCAGTCATCTTTGTCTTCACTGTAGAAGGAAATGGACTGGAAAATAGAAGTCAATGTGGATTGTTCCTCTTTCCTTATTGCACAATTAGAAGGAAGATGACCTACTAGGATCAAGTAGGACAATGAAGGTTTGTGTGGTTTCAACTTAATTTGGGCTTGTTGTTGGGGGTTCTACCCCATGGCCTAGCCTTGTATCACAATAAGGAATCTGCCTGGGGTGTTGTTCTTTGACCCTGTTTTAGGCATTGTGTTTTGGTGATTGTGCTTATGTTTTGGTGCCTATGACTAAGTTTTGGCACCTATGCCTTCGACGCACAATCTCATGGAAATAATGATAACTTCTAGTATCAATAATCTTTGTCTTTCACTACAAAAGTAAATGGACTGGAAAATAGAAGTTAATGTGGATTGTTCCTCTTTCCTAATTGCACAATCAGAAGGAAGATGACCTACTAGGCTCATTGTTCTAGTACAATAGGAAAATAGAAGTCAATGTGGATTGTTCCTCTTTCTTTACTACACAATCGGAAGGAAGATGACCTGCTAAGCTCAAGTAGGACTTAAGTGCTAAGCGGGTGCAGTGATTCTTTGTTGAGATTGATTGAGAGGAGTTGATAATAGGATGACGCAAGATGGACAGCTAAATAAGCTTAAATGACAACTTTAAGCAGAAACAGACAAACAAAAATCAAACAGGAACCTGCAGTGACCTGACACAACTAAACAATAGTACTGACTTTTGGTTTGAATCTGAAGAGGATTTGTAGGGTATAGAATGTCTAGTTCACTATATACCATGTACTTTTTCCTAAAACTTTCACAGACAGTCCTTCGGATCTTGTACTTTCCAGATCTGCAACGGTAGGATCACCTCCAATTCTTGCACATAGAAAAACAGGGAAGAAGGTTGTATAGAAGGGTTTGCCTTAGTCAAACCCCTGTTTGGAATCAACCTTGAAATGAAATAAGATAAATGAAAGTGTGATGTCATAAAGTAAAGGCTAGATCTGAAAAATGAAGTATTTTCATACATTGGCAATGCAAATGCTTTTTTGAATATAATCAAATGTGTTGATGCAATAGCTTTGACTTAACAAAAACTCAAAAAGGAAATCATGAAAGACAAAACCTTGTGTAATGGATGTTGTAGTTTGCCACAACGTTTGATTAAGAATAAAAGAGATGACTTGAAGAGATGAAGACTAAAATTCTTTAATGAATGTGGATGCTTAAATGATCTTCTTTCTTAATAGTTGACTCCTTTTCTTGGCCTTCAATGAGGGAAAGAAGCTTGATCTATGGAGAAGATTGCCTTGAAAACACCTTGAAATGCTTGAGAATCCTTGAATGCGAAATTGACGGAGAGCTCTTGAAATCTTGATCATCATGATTTTTAAAATGAGGAGAGATGGGCCACTTATATACCTATCATAACATTTCGGGAGTTAAAACTCCGGAGGGCCGATCACAAATCCAAATACCCCACTAAATTACCAAGATGGGCCCTTGATACAAATCTTAGCTCAAAACCGGGGGTATAAGAAGGCCTAGGCCATTGTATACACACCAATTAGGGCTCAAATTTAAACCATGGGCCCCGGATAAATAGGGGATGCCGCATTATGAAGCACAACTAATTTCGAGGTCGGGAAGAAGTACAAAGGCCACAAATGGTAACATAGGGCCCATGTAGGCTAAAGAAGAGAAATAATAAAGAAGCATGCCTAGAAATAAGGGCTTATATTGAGTTTTTGATGAAATTGAAATTACATAGGACCCATATTTGAATTTTGGTGTTCATTAAGTTCCATATGAAGTTTGTAATATCCCAGTAGGATATTATACCCAGATTTTAACACAGAAATTCAAACAAATATTTTGCATGCAGTTGATTTCAGTTTATCTAGCAAAATTACAAAATACCCACAGCTGAAATAGAGCCTCAAAAATGAATATAACAATTAAATCTTCAATAAGAAATAACAAGGATCCAATCGTAGTTACAAAACTTACAACAAGATTGGATATCAGAAATATGAATCTGAAACACGAAGTGAGACACCTGTGTGATATCTCCCACCGACAATGGGTTTCCGTCCACTGCCTCCAAGCTCGAGGGTTTCCGTCCTCAAACCTGCTGAAAGCTTAAGCTTCCAAATTATCCAAGAGAACAATAATTCAAACATAAACCAAGCATGATCAGAATGCGTCTCTCAAAGCTCAACTTTGTGACTCTTCACTCCCCTTCTGCCTGCCTCTTCATATTCCTTTTTTGTCTCTTTATTTTCCCTTTAAAATATTATTTCCCACTTAAGTGAATAAAGTGTTCTTTTAATAATTAAGTGACATAATAATATGTACTTTTTAATTTAAAATTCACTTTATTAATAAATTATTTAATCTTCAGGCATTAAAATTACTGATCAATCAGACTCGGATAATCATGTGTGATAGCTCGTTGGAAAGGTCTCGGCGAGATGCTCCCAGACCAACTCTGAAATACCAACATCACTGAGCCCACTGCTGCCTTAAAATAGAAAGTATCTGGAAACCCTGCTAAATAAACTCTGATTGGCCTGAAACTGGAATTGTCTAGGCCAAATCTCACTCTGATCCCTGTAAAGTCCTGGTTAGCCCATGGAACCAAGGAAAATAGGGCTAACGACACATTATGAATTAATGGGATAGAAAAGGGGACATTACAGTCCTCCCTTCCCAAAGATTGCTTGTCCTCAAGCAATTTGCACCTGCATGTTGAAACCAAATGCCTGGATCCCGTATCAATCTCAAGAATGTTGCTCTACCAATTTGCTACTCTACTTTGATATAAATAACATGCCTGGAATTGTGAAGCCACTCATCAAACCCCCACTGAAGTAACATACCAAGCAAGTCAATACCAGGATCCCAGACTATCATGTTGTCACGACTATCAGATTTGAAGAGATAGTAGTATCCCAAGAAGCTATCATCACTAAATAACTCTTAAACTACAAGTGATCTCCCATGGAAGTGCATAACACCCATTATAGGCACAAAATAAAACGTATCAGCCCAAACTGAGTTGCTTATGTAAAGCATAACAACTCTCATGGGTCTGAAAACTCTAAGAGCGCTAAGATCAATGCCATGATATATATTTTGCGAAGGTAACTCAAGAGAGACCACCTCATAAAACACCTTGTCACTCACAATCCAAGTACTACTCCTGTAGTCAACTACTGTAAACCTGGCATCAAAGTTTGCCTCCAAATGCTAGTGTAGGAAAAATGAGCATTCCAACAAACCCAACTCGCTCCAAGCACACAAACTGATGTTATGAAGTGACCATAATAACTCAAATTATCCCAAACAGTCATGAATAATTGAGTCATGCCCAAGAAATGCCCCACAACTAGTTGCATTGATATATACAAGTACTCTGAAGTCAACACCCATGCTAGAAAGGAACTAGCACAACAGTAAACAATTTGAAATACCACTGAATACATAGAAATCACGGGTAAGGAAGTAGCTGAAAAATCATTTTCTCTAATCAAAACATATCTACCATCCACCCTCAACCCGGAGCCACTCATCTGCTGAACCAAAGAATCCATCCATCTCACCTGTAGATCCGAATCTGAACTCATATGTAGGTTGATCGGTAAGTGGGCAGCAATACTAACACTAGAAACTAATCCACTACTCCAATCATGTGACCATCCCTCATAACTAGGAACCGTACCTGGGTCCCATATCATGCAATCAATTTCATTCTCATCACTGGAATCAGAAAAAACTCCCCCATCCAACTCAAAGAGTGGATTATCAAATGTCCAATCAGCATCCACCTCAAACAAAGAATTGTCAACCAACTGAATGTTATCCAGCTCATATTGAAGTTCTGGCTGATCCAAAAATTTGAAACTTGATCTTTTGGGGCAGCTATCCAAGTCATAGGTCTGTTGTATGCTATCAAGTTCTTTAATCACTTCCTGAAAAAACTGACCTTCCTTTATTCTCTTGCTTCCTGAGCTAATTAGTGACCAAAATCTGATTTTTTAATCTGTGTATTCTCCAAAGTCTCTTGTGTATTGTTAAGCTCCTTGATGAGCTTATTCTCCTTTTCCATCAACTTGTCAGCATGTTCTTCAGCAACCTTTAAAATATGATCCCTATCTGAAAGTAAACAAAAATAATCCAATTTCATTGTTTCCAAAGCCATTTTAACAACCTGCAAGTCTGCAAAATAAGGATCACTTCCCATGCCCTTTTGCCTCTTTTCAATTTGAATCTTCTGCCTCTTTTCAATTTGAATCTTCCTGCAGAGATCTTCAATGATCCTGTGAGTGTCATCATAATGTACTAAGGCTGCAACTATCATCTCATTGGTGAACTTCAACTGATTTTTCAAAACATGTGTCATAAGACCATCATCTTGGTTTGCATTGTTTGATTGGTCCTCCAAAACACTATCATGCATAAATGTACAACTACTATTAAGAACACATGACTCATCATACCTTTCAAGGGTGTCGTCCATGTCATCATTAGCCTCAAACAGTTTGTTAGATTGATGTGCATGCAATGTCAAGGCTGCTGCTATGTCATCATCTTTAAGAAAATTCTCATCATGTGAAGATTCATACACTTAGTTGGAAACATTTTGAGATCCCAACATGCTTTCACATTGAGTAAGACCATCCTCAACAGAATGTTTGTCAATTACAACCTCCAAGTCACCAATGTAGAGATTTGTATATCCCTTACCTGTAACAATAGTTGAATTCATCTCATCACCAATATTTGTGTTATTTTGTTGGGACAAAGCTATGAGATTCTTATCTTCTTCATTGTTGGTCTGAATTTCTTTGGCTGCCTTATCTTCATTGCAATTCCCACAAACATGATTAGGTGTCCAAGTGTCCTGACATGTAAAACAAATCTGCTCCTTCCTCATTTGGTCCTTGCTCTTTTTTGGAGATCCTGAAACCTGTAATCCCATTGAAATGAATTCTTCTTCAGCCCGTTGTTGTTTGTACTTCTCAATTTTTGGCTCACATTGTTTGAGCACCTTGTTGACCAACCCATAAGCAAATTTAGAAACATCATTTTCTTGCCTTGAAATTGCTGACAACATATGCATAAGAGGCTGAAAATGAGCATCACTCTCGTTAATTGTCATAACCATAATGGTTTCCATAGCTGTAATAAATCTGCATTGTGTTCTTCCCTGATTGTGACCAAGAAATGTTGAAATGTGGTATATATTAAATCATGCAATCCCAAATCAAGCATAAGATTACACAACCTGATTTCTGCAAATGTTTTTAGTATGCCAACTCTTCTATAGAAATGATGAGCTCTGATGTCGCTAAGATATTGGAAGCTATCAACAATTAGCTGCAGTACCTCCTTCATTATGTCTTCTTCATAGGGTTCTTGAGGTACTAAGATTCTTACGATCTCCATCAAGCAAGTAGTAACCAACAACCTTATCTCACCATCTGAACGCCTTAACCATCTGTGTTGACTTAAAGAAGTCAATATTGGAGCAAGTGTAATCTGCAACAGAACAGGAGGTGATTGTTCTACAATTGTCAAACATCCTTCCAATTGGATCATAGACGAGAAAATTTTCCCTTGTTTGTGATTCCAACCCAAGTTTGCTACCTGTCTCATAGAGTACCTTGGCCAACTTCAATACGTCATTTGATGCCATTTTTAAATCTGAGAATATTTTGAATCTACCCTGTTTCACTCTTTCCCTTTCAATAATTTTGTCAAATAGTTTGCAAGTTCAGTTCGCTTAAAGAGCTCTGTGAGATACCGCTGTAAGATTCTCTACTAGTTCTGTCTTGAAATTCTTTTCAGAATTCTTAACAAGCCACTCTCTATCCTTCAAGCTGGAAATGGGCACCAACAAGAGACTGTAACAGTTAACCTTTAATCTTGATATTCAATTATTCCAACAGTGTTGTCTCTCAAATACTGCCAAACTCTGTAAATTGCTAAGTAACCAGCATCCCCTTGTTTTGATGTTTTGGCATTGCGTCAAACATTTGCTTACAAGTTTGTATATACAGATTTCCTTTCTATACTATGTTATTTCTGCCTGGTAATTTTCTGAGTTTATATCAGAATATCATGGTATTGAGTAACAATTTCATGCAAGAACTAAAACAATTTGCTGAGTGAATTCTGGTTACAAAGCTAAGACTAATGCAAAATTTAATTCTGATATAACAAGTCAGGTTTGTATTGAGATATCGAGGATTATGGTTTAACAATTACAAACAGATTCATACATATAATTTCTGACCTGGAAGAGTTATTGCTGCAGAAGTAATAAACTCACCCACCAAATCATTGAGATTCCCAACAGTTTTTGTCCCAACTCTTCCCTCTTTAGTATTACCGCTTCCAGGTATATTGTTAAACAGATTGCAGTTATAAACCAATGCCACCAGATCACAAGAGATTTTATCATGCACAAATGTGTGATACTTATGCCCAACCTAATACCTCTGCACACAGAATGTACACAGCAACAGCAAGAGGACACCTAGCAGCTATCTTCTCCACGGTAAGCACAGAGTAATGATGGTCACCTGTTTTTAGCTCACAGACAGCATATTTGATTTGTTTCCCCGATAGGCTATGTGCCAACAAGTGAGTAGCAATAGCAAAGAGAAGTAGACCATTGACGTAGAACCTGATCAGAAGACACTTAGTAGAGGAAATGGCAGTAAGGAATTCAAAGGTACTTGTTTCAAATGTGGTGGCATAGGACATAGAGCTTTTCATTGTTTAGAAGGATCTAGTAAAAGCATGGGCAAACAGAATCTTGTGGCACATGAGGAACAAGCTACTGATGATATACTTGTGGAAAATGTAGCAGAACTTGAGATGGGAGAATCTCTTATGCTTAGGAGAATCATGTTGAGTAGGAAAGAAGCTCAACCCTATACAAAGGAGGAATTTGTTTAGGATTGTTTGCAAATCAGAAGGTAAATGTTGTAAGGTTGTTATGGATGGGGGTAGTACTGATTATTTGGTATCAAAAGAGATGGTACAAAAGCTTGCCTTGAAGAGGTATAAACATCCTTGTCCTTATGGGATAGGTTGGTTACAAGATGAACATATGGTGGAGGTGAAAGAGCAATGTTTGGTGAACTTCAACATTGGACCATACAGAGATGAGGTATTGTGTGATGTGGTATCTATGAGTGCTTGTCACGTTCTATTGGGCAAACCTTGGCAATTTGATAGGGGAGTTGTTCATGATTGCAGAAGTAACTTGGTCACAATAGAGAGCGAAGGATAGAAGTTTACTTTAGTTCCCTTGAAGGAAGCAGAGGGGAGGTGTGCAAGGAATCTGAGCATTGTGAAGAGTTATTGTTTGGAGAGACAGAATACAAAGGTTGATATGACAACTAATCTTGGAGGCAGATTTGAGGATTGTTTAGTATCAAATAACAGGAAGGGTAAAGTGGAGCAGTAGAAGACTTTGGTTGCTGATTAGATGAAGTCTTGTAGTAGAGGTAAATCGAGTGTGCGAAAGAAAGGAGGTATTGGTAAGAATTGATGTTGATGTGAGGTATGATAGAGAGAGTACAGAGCAGAATAAGTGGATGGATCTAACAGAAGACAGAGTAGAAGTGCATAGAAGGATAGTTGTAGATAGGGAGAAGAATGAGCATGGGATTTATGTCCCGAGTGCTGTCAAATGTCCCTAAGTTTCTCTTATGGAACATTTTCTTCTCACCAAGCGTGTCTGATGCAGGAGCATCCTTGGGTCGTTGGCAATCTTGCATCACCCAAAAATATTTCCTTTCAGTTTTGTTCTTGTTTTCTTGTTTCTATGTTTTTGGTGGCGTTCCTTGGTTTTGGATCATTTGATGTTGCGAACTTCAGGGCTGGTTATGGACATCATGTTTTACTTATGTCTGGGTTCGCACCTCATTTGGATACTTTGCTTTTGAGATATTAAAGATTCTTGGTCAGTTCTATGTGTTATTTAAGTTTTAACGGTCAGATGGAGTTTTCCGGCCTCGTGAAGCAATTCCCGATCGATGAAGCTTAGTGGCTCATATCACGATGTTCCTAGATCTTTGGCCGACGTCTATCTTGGATCGCACATCATTTCTACATCTTGGCATTAAGATCTTATGATTTGAGTCGTGACCTATTTTTGTGCACATTACGTTTTCTTAGTCTTGGAAAATGTAATTCTTCTGGCCAACATATGTGTTGTGAAGGCTCTATATATTGAGGCTTTTGATCTTTGTTTAGGGGCAGTTCTTAGGAGAATAACCTTGGAGGTTAGCATTAGGGTTTAGATCTGGATTTCTGTTGTAATCAGGCATGTATGTTGAAAGTTTGTAATCTGCATGTTGCAAGCCAATGTGATGTAAATATATGATTATGTGATAATGCGAAGATCTGTTGTAGCATCTTGATTGTCTTTTCTTGTTTCTGAGTTAGTTGTTTCTGTTGTGTTGACTCTTGCTGCATGGTTGGACCATCTCATTTGGGGAAACTTCTGCCATGATTGCGTCATTGTCACAAGATTCAACATTGTAATTTAAATTTTACCTTTCAAGTTTGTCAAACTAGGTTGAAACTTGTGTGTATCGTTTGCTTCTACGCTTCGTGCAACTTGAAGTAAGAAAAACAAAAGTGAAATCCCTGGTTGAAAAGGATTAAGAACAATGATTTTTTTTATTTATCCTCTACTTTTGCACTTTGTGCCACCTGAAGTAAGAAAAACAAAAAGAAAATTTGTGTCTTAATCCTTTGCATTATGTTGTTTCAACTTGCATGCATAATTTGAATTTGAATTTTAGATTTATAAACTTGTAATTTTATAATTGTTTATTTTAGTGTTATAATAAGTTCTCATGACATGAGTGAGGATGAGGTTGAGGTTCACAGTGAGAGAACTGGATTCGATTATACTTTGAGGCTGTGACTGAGAGGGGTGACCATGAGGATGAAATCCAAACCACTAGTTCCATGGTAAGTGCAGATGCTAGTAGTATTAATTGCCCCTCCACATTATTGGCATAGTACACTAAGGGTCCTTTTGATTGTAAGTTTCCTTTAAAACAATTTGCAACAAAATTAGCAAGCAGGCCTGGGATATTTGGGGACACAAGGTTGTGGATATGCCACTTTATGTTGTTGAAACTTTTGGCAGCATGACCAGAGTTAATGCCCACCTCTGTCATACCCAAGGAAAAGGTGTGGAAGCATGTATATTTTTGGGGAGAGCAGAAAACCTGAAATACAAAGCTGAGATATATGAGCTATGAGGTGTTAGTGAAGACAATGTAGTTGCACCTATATCTACTTTTTTCTTAGAGGCCATAGGGTCATCAAGGCCAGCCACACGATTCTACTTCTACTTTGCAGAGGCAAGTTGCACATATGCTAGGTTCTTCTTCAAGGACCCATGCAGTAGAGGCTAGGAGGAAACGGCCATCATATGTGCTTCTAGGGGAGACAAAATTGGAGACCACATCTTGGATAAGAACTATTCAAAGATAAATTTGTTAATGGACAAAATGAAGGAATGTTGGGTCAACTCCTGTAGTATAGTCATGGATGGGTGGATGTACATTAGATACTAGCCACTCATCAATATCATGATTACATGAACAAAGGACCCATATTTTTTTAAGGATATTGATTGTTGAGGGCATCTCAAAGAAACTGATTTTCAGTTCAACTCCTCAAGGATGCTATTGAGGTTGGGCCACAAAATTTTATCGAACTAGTGACAAATGTAGCCTATGTGTGCAAAGTTTTAATGTTTTCAGATTATAGCAAGGAAAATACAATCTATAGAGGTCTTTCAAGTGCTAAGACAGGATATAATAAATATTCACAATTAAGGAAAGATAATACCCGGATTTGAAAGTCTGAATTTATCCTTTGGTTGGCTTCAAATCTGCACTTTGTATTCTTCAAATTTGTCCTTAAATATTGCCTTCGAGGACTGATATGAATCTAGTAGCTGAATTTCTGGTTTTTGATATGAATCTTAAAAAAAACACACACAATCAAAAACCAGAAATTCAGCTACTAAATTCAATGGATTGTGGAAATCTGATCGATTTAATTGATATGAATCTGTTCTTGAAGGTCTTCAATGAGCTATCAAATCCGTTCTTCTAGGGCTGCTCTAATTCTGCCAAAGTTCGCCCTTGTTGTCTTCCCTAATTCGCTCTTCTAGGGCTACACAATTTTCCTTCTATGGCTGCTCGATATGCCCTTATATGTCTGCTACGATCTATACAATTCGCCCTTCTAGGGCTGCTTAATTCACCACAATAGCAGATGTAATTTCTGCTTGATTTGCCTCCTTTTATGCTTCTTATTCACTCTTGAATTTGCTACTTAAGGCTCCAATTTGATCCTTTAATTTACTTCTCAAGTTTGCCTAAAGAAGTCTGATATAAATCGCTCAATATGCAATGTAAATCTGCCCAAGTACTTTTGCTCATCCAATGATCTTGCTGAAGGAAGAAGGCAACGTTATGTTTTTGGTTGCTTCTTACCTTCTCCAAGTCGGTCTAATATATGAGCTTATTAAGATAAACTCTTGGCCTCCCAAGTTGGCTGACTTGGGTCCATAATAATATATTATTTGCTCCATATTTAATTATTAAAATCAATCCTTAATAATAAATTTAACCTTCTATATTTATTATTATCATCCAACCGATTTTATCATAATTAAATATATCAATAATATATCCAATATATTAATTATTATCATTGCCACTTTGTCCAATGCGTTGATCTTTGCAGTAAAGGCCAAAACATTAACACTCCCTCTTGGACTTGAGGAAAAGATCAACCTATAGATCTCCCTTCTATAGTAGGACTCAAAAACATAACCACAATGGATTCCTTATCCAATAGTGTCATAGATAT
>MU224491.1:2065013-2100320 GCA_018584345.1 Thuja plicata
CAACTTGTGGATCCAAGATCCACGAGTCACAAGGACTCAACTGATATCAAACCCATGATATCAACAACATTGGCCGAATATCAAGTCCATGATATTCACTAAATGCTCCGAGTAATGGCTTCCCGACGTCAAGTCCATGATGTCTCCATGTACTCAACCTATGGATCCAAGATCCACGAGTCACAAGGACTCAACCGATATCAAATCCATGATATCAAGACTTGATCCATAACAAGGATGTTAGCTGTATAAACATAAGAATAAACACATAAATCTTATCTTATGAAACCATATGGCCAGTTTTCTATATATAACCAAGTGCAAACTAAATGTGTTCAGCTATAACATATGTCAATGTAATCATATGCCAACATATATAAATTCCTGCATGAAATATGCCAATGTAATCATATGTCAACATATATAAGTTCCCGCATGCCAATGCCAACATAGTTATGTTCTCGCATATGTAAAGTATGCCAATAGCATATTAATGACATTTAACCAGTTATGCTAATAGCAAGTAATCAGCCAATAAATAATCAGCTACGCCAAAAACAAATAATCAGCTATGTCAATCAGTTATGCCCATAACAAATAATCAGTTAGATATGCAAAGAAACAGCTATGCTAATCAACTGTGAATGTTCCCATACATATGTCCAAGCAAAGTATGCATCTATGCATAATGTATGCTCCTCATATATGCATGTCAAGGTATCATAATGTATGTATCCAATAAAACAGTTAATGTTCTCATACATTTATACCAAAGTGAATTATGCAGTCCTACACATTCATAATCAGCTAATAACAATTAACTAGCTATGTCAAACAGCCATGTCAATAGGAATGATCCCGTACATTCATACAATTAGAATGCAAAAAGTAAAGAAAGGAGTTTACTACAAAACCAGGTTTAAGTGAGCCCGTGATTAAACTCCCTCTTTAAATCAAGCATTAAGGTGGGTTTCCTTCTACAGAACCACACAGGGATAAATTGTTAGTATGCCCATGATTCATACTATTCATGAATGTTTAAAGTCATACCAAGTTATGATCTCTGGGGCTTGTGCCATTCAAGATGATCTACTCCCTCTGGAACAATATGGTGAGAGGTTTATATAGATCCTATCTTCTCCCTCTCAATGTGTGTTTCCAGATATTTTGTAATTTACCCTAAGAAGGTCAATCATAGTTTCAAAACATGCAAGAATGTATTGACACAATTTTACCCATATCTTTTCAACCAATTATGAGATGATTTCACAACATAGGAGTCAATCAATATTAGGCGTAGAAGGACCAATGAATTTGCATACTCCTAGATCTTGATGCAAATCAAAACCCTCATAAAATGTAATAAGATGTGAAGTCAAATTACTATTTGAGCCAAACCCCGGTTGCCATGGTATTTCTTGGTTTTGAAAGAGTTAGACTGAATTCCTAAATCTGAAAATGGATCTTTTACTCTACCTAGGCTCTGATACCATGTTAATGTTTTTAGATTATAGCAAGGAAAATACAATCTATAGAGGTCTTTCAAGTGCGAAGACATGGGATATAATAAATATTCACAATTAAGGAAAGATAATACCTGGATTTGAAGGTCTGAATTTATCCTTTGGTTGGCTTCAAATCTGCACTTTGTATTCTTCAAATTTGTCCTTCAATGTTGCCTTCGAGGACTGATATGAATTTGTTCTTGAAGGTCTTCAATGAGCTATCAAATCCGTTCTTCTAGGGCTGCTGTAATTCTGCCAAAGTTTGCCCTTGTTGTCTGCCCTAACTCACTCTTCTAGGGCTACACAATTTTCCTTCTATGGCTGCTCGATCTACCCTTATATGTCTGCTACGATCTGTACAATTCACCCTTCTAGGGCTGCTTAATTCACCATAATAGTAGATGTAATTTCTGCTTGATCTGCCCCCTTTTATGCTTCTTATTCGCTCTTGAATCTGCTACTTAAGGCTCCAATTTGATCCTCTAATTTACTTCTCAAGTTCGCCTAAAGAAGTCTGATATAAATCTCTCAATATGCAATGTAAATCTGCTCAAGTACTTTTTCTCATCCAATGATCTTGCTGAAGGAAGAAGGCAACGTTATGTTTTTGGTTGCTTCTTGCCTTCTCCAAGTCGCTCTAATATATGAGCTTATTAAGATAAACTCTTGGCCTCCCAAGTTGGCCGACTTGGGTCCATAATAATATATTCTTTTATATTATTTGCTCCATATTTAATTATTAAAATCAATCCTTAATTATAAATATAACCTTTTATATTTATTATTATTATCCAACCGATTTTATCATAATTAAATATATCAATAACATATCCAATATATTAATTATTATTATTGCCACTTTGTCCCATGTGTTGATCTTTGCCGTAAAGGCCAAAACATTAACACAAAGTTGCAAGGAAATTGAGAGAGGCAACTTATAGACATATTTGGTGGACTCCTTGTTGTGTGTATACTATGGATAATGCATTCAAGGACATTGGAAAGATTGATTAGATCAAATCAATGGTCAATGATGCTAGGGATGTGCAGATGTTTATTTGCAACCACCACACTTTAATTGCACTCTTCAAGAGCTTCTCTAAAGATTTCTCGAAACCTATTGAGACTAGATTGTATCCTATTTCATTCTCTTGGAGAGAAAGCTTGAATCGCAAGAGGCATTGCAACCAATGGTTATGACCACTTAATGGACTCGATGGCTTGCGTCAAAGAAAGAGCAAAGGAGGAGGAGGGTGAAGGATGCAGTAAAGAGTGATGCTTAATGGGGTGGTGCAAAATATATGGTCTCCATCATTACTCCATCTTTCCAAGTCATTAGATATGGGGATTCAATACACAACCTTGGAGAGGTGTATGAGTGCATTAATAGTATGCTTGACCATATGAGATCTATAGTTTGAGAGGACCCCACATTAGCATTCTGCAATGAACACATTCAACCAGTCATTCATTGGAGATGGTAAAAGCTCAACACTCTTGCACATGGCTACCTATGCATTGAACCCCAAGTGGTACAAGCATAGGCCTGGTAGAGTTACACCCATACAGGATGTTGAGGTGAAGGTAGGATTCTTTAGGGCCATTGAAAAGATGTATGATCTTGTATAGGCTAGCATCATTTGTACTAAGTAGTCAAAATTTTCCACTCATGGGGGTTATTTTGAATTGACCAAAATGGATATGGTAACTATGGCATAGGGTGACCAAATTTCGCAATGGAATTGCCATGGATTGATTTCTTTGACTACCACTCTAGCCATTTTATTGCTATCTCCGGTCTCTTGTTCTCCAGCTTCCAAGAGGAATTGATCTACTTATAGCTTGTTCTAGTCTCTTAAGAAGAACAAACTTACCTCTAGGAGAGTAGACTGCAAGACACTTTTGTACAAAGAGAGTTCAACAACATTGTGGGATGTAGAGCCAGAGGAGCCATCATAGGTTGATGAGGATGCTATAGTTATAGAGGAAGGGTTGGTTGGTATCAGTTTGGTGGAGCTTGACCATGTGGAGTCTAGCAATTCTAGTGAAGAGGAGTTTGGGGATGGTTAGAGGCATCACTTCGCTACATTTTGTTAGTTTGACATCATTGTACTCATTGTAATCATCTTTATGAAATCTTAAATATAATATAAGTTTCGAATTTGTCATTTTCATTGTACAAACTCCAATGTTAAATTGGTAATGTTGAATGTTCAATTAAAGTTTAAGTAGTATCCAGGTATTTTAGTATTTAGTATTTTACTAACTTATGAAAGTTTCATTTGAAACTTCAAAATTGTAATTCTTACTCATTTGTATAACTATTTTGTCAAGTACTATACATATATTAGTGCCGTCCACCTGCCACCATCCCCTCGTTCCCAAACTTAGGTCCATGGTTCTTTCGTCCCTGAAACCTGTTCCTCTTGTCCCCTCATCAGTAAACTCCATGGAACTCATTTATCCTAACGCACTTCTAGACATTGGATTTAAGTGGTGGTTGATTTGCAATGGCAGCAGCCTATGAATTAAAAGCTAAGTTGTCAGTTCGGATTTAGGTTCGAAATTCATTCAAAAAAAAATGGAGTGGGTTCGAATTCGTTTTGGGTTCATCTGTACACACACACACACACACACACACACATATATATACAGCAGCAAATAAGTTCATACACCACTATGCTAATATTAAAGCAACATAGAAAAATACACCACCATATATATTAACAATCGGAAATGTATTACCACAAATCTCCTTTTAGATGTATAGGATTCATCACTTACAAAAATCAACATACAACATAGATCTTTTCACGAAGTGAAATGTGCCTTAGGCTTTATGACTCCAGTCCAAGTTATGGTTGCCCCAACCTAATGCAAATGGAAGCATATCAAAGTACTCTAAAATCTAAATTCTTTAAGGGTCAGCTGAAGCACTAGATGCATTTCAAGTGCAATTAAATGTAAATGGCCACATTCTCAAGTAAATGTAGACTGATCCTTCAGGAATACAGACAACAGCAGCCAAAATAAAATGTCTGCCAATGCAAATGGGAGGGTGCAAACATTAATCGCAACCAGATAGTTTGCACCCGATATTATATTGGTCATTGGCAAATAGAATGAAGTATGCACAATCAAACTGGAAAGAGAGCTAGAATAATAGACAGGAATAAGACCTTGGCAATTGGCACTTTATTCACACACCAAAATAATCACGTTTTTTCATATTCATATTCATATAGACTAAATTAGACAAAAAAAAACTGTAAAAAGTCAAAAAAAGTTGTTTTGTGACCAAAGTCGGCCTGGGTTCTGCCACGTTTAGTCAAAGTCACCATAAATTCTGGTGAATTCGGCCCGGGTTCCTCTGTGAGAATTCGGGACAAATTTGGTCCACTGCAGTCGAATTTCCAGCAAATGGGATAAGGACCAGAATTTGCAGCGAATCAAACCCGACTTTCAGCCTGCTAGAAGCGAATCTGGTAACATAGATTAAAAGCATTTACTATCCACAACCTTCTTTTCATTGCAGCCACAACTTATTCAGGAATAATTATCATTATAAAAAATGATCACATCAATACTAGTGCAAACTATAAGTTATGAGGATGTGTGAGTTTTAAAATATTTAAATAATGGTGATCACCTGGCTTATGATTAAAGGATTTATCGAATTTTTTGATATAGCTACAACTTGTAAAAGAATCAACTTCCTTTGATATCAAAAACTTTATTGATAATTAATTGACACCTTCATTGATTGATTGAAGATCTAATTTAGTTTGGGGAAGGTTTAAATGGTGTTGTACTCCATTGTCAATGCCTCATATTGTGATGGAATTTAGAGTTAGCACAAGTCCAAGAAGAGAGTCGCAATCAAAATCGCACCTATGGAAAGTGGTTACTACCATTTCTAATCAAGTTGCAGTCAGATCACTTATATTGTGTGTACCAGTGAGTCATTAATCCAGAGGTAGTTGCAGATTATGTCCTCTGCCTTTCTAAGCGTGCTGTGACATCCCCTTCCTATAATAGGATTTAATAATAAATAATAAAATAAATAAATAAATAGTATTAAATTATAATATAATTTATTATTATAGTTAACCATATTATTAATAAATATAATATATTCATTAATATAATTTTATATATTAATAAATGAATATAATAATAGTACAAATTAATAATAATATAATATTAATGATCCGTCTTAACCTTATGGACTACAAATAAAGAATTAAAAGAAATATGATATTTTAATTTGCATCGACTATATAGTCGAAGGGCGATGGAAATACACGACCCATGCGTTGGTTTTGGATGGCAATTTAGGGAAGTCAAACCGATACTAATTACTGAGTATGAAGATAACACAACAATTAAGTGGTGTGCAGGTGTGTCTCTTCGCAGAAGAAAGGTGTGATCCTTTCAGGAGGATATATAACAGGATTTGTATCTTTCCTCTGGGCATCGAAGAGGTAGAACGGGGTCTTTTCCTTGCATCATTGATAGCAGTAGCAATTCAGGAATCCATATTTGAATTCCACTTTAATAGAACGTGGATACAGACAGCATATGGTTGCAGCAATAAACTGGTATGTGTTGAAACTGAATATCAACCATCAATATTTCACTTCTTAGCAATTATTTACAATTCATGCTATGAAGAAGAATGAAATAAAATATATCAGACATTAGTCAAAGAAATGAAAGAGTATAATATCTAAAGAAGATATTATAAGTAAATACAATCCTCTGCAGCGAAGAGTGGGGACAGGAAAAGAATTTGGCAAGTGACATACTGATTTACAGAATATTAAATCTGCATTCTATTAGAGATAGGAATTCATATAAGGTCTATCATGCATATCGTATACATGTATGTATTGGTCAATAATTATAAGAGCAGAATTATCTTTATATATATATAGTTGTATGTTATATAAATATGTGTATATTTTCATAATACAAGAGATATCAATATATGCATAGCCTATTCCTTAATCACTTGCTATATAGCCCCTTAAGAGGATAGGTTGTTGTGTAGGGAAAGGCAGAGTAAATCTTCACAAGGTAGGTGAATCCCAAGAAGGCATAGGGACGGGGTCCTGAAGCCTTGAAGGAGCCTAATTGCAGATTGGTGTCAAGCGCCCTACAATAAGTAAATCCCCATCCTCCGCAGGCTTGAGTCGAGGAGTGAAGTAAGGAATTGGGGCTTAAATATGTTAACTACCAAATGTATTATGAATTATTCATTGTCTTCTTAAATTGAATTGATTTGGTTCCATAGTAGTGTGTGTTAAACTGGAAATTGACAGCCTCGTAGTAGGGGACATTACACATGCATTAATCTACAAGTTCATGGGTCTTTAAATAACTCCCCAGGTTTTAGATTACTGGACTCGGAAAATTGGAATCCATAAGGATAATTGGAGATTATAATGGCTGCAAATGGCTATTTTATGGTGGTTTTTCCTCATATGGCAGATCATAATTTGGAGGTCCTTATTTCGACAATTAGGGAGGTCTGTTTATTAAGCCATGGCATGTGGAGTTTGATCCAGTGGATGAGTTTTTGGCTAAGATTTTCTGTATGGATTCGGTTATCGAGGCTTCCAATGGAATTATGGAGATAGGACATCCTTCAGTCAATTGCTGCAATTAGTGGAAAACCTTTGGGCCCTTCTTGATAAACTTTGGATAGAAAGGTAGCTACTTATGCTCCTGTTTGTGTTGAAATAAATTTAACTAACTCTCTTCCAAACTCTGTGAAAATTAAACTAGGGATTATGAATTGGAACCAATTGGTTGATTATGAGGCCCTTCCCTTTCGATGTTGGACTTGTGATGAATATGGACATCTTCAAGGGAATTGTCCAAAGCTTGGAGCCAAGCCTATACTCTCCCACCCTTACTCTCAAGTTGTTAATTCAAAGGCAAAGGGTAAAGCTCCAGCTCTCCTAGATCAATTAGATGATGATGGGTTTATTCTAGTGAAACCCCAAGTGAAAGGAAAAGTTGGAAATCACACACAAAAACAAAATCCAAGAGGGTTATCCAAGAATAAGTTTGATGGTCTGGAAATCTTTGAGGAGATTGAGTCAATGGAGCATGATGGAATGCTATATAATCAAGGTATCACTTTTAAGGGATCAATCTCTGGAACTACTACTTCTTTGGTTCCTCCTTTGGATTTTGGGGTGTTGGCATCACAACTCAGAAAGCTTTAGTTGCCATGGACCTGTCGCAACCTAAGTGCCCTCAAGAGAAAGAAGGTATCTCTGATATAGAAGGTGAGGATATAGGGATGACAAACTTTCAATTGGAAGCAAAGTGCAGTGTTGTCGGGTATTATGTAAGTAATGTTGTTGGTTGGGAACTAGTTAGTGACCGGAGGTTAGGGAAGTTGGCACACGGTTACCAACCGTCGCGTCCCTTCGGTCCTTTATATCCTTGTACTACCTTCGGGTAAAGAGGAGGTTATGCACGGAAAGATATCATATTGTAATCACTGGACTGAATGAATGAGAATTATCCTTTGCTTTATTACTGTCATGTTCTGTGTATTCAATTCTACAAGTAACTAAGTTTACCCTGAGAGACAAACATTTGGCGCCGCTGCTAGTCGAATTTGGGAAGTGACTAATGGCGTGAGAATGGGCCAACCCCTCGACGTAGGCACCAACACGAATGAGGATGGACCGCGTGAACTGTATGAGGGCGAAAATACTTTGACCTTGGACTTCGTGATCCTGTTACAGGCGGCCATTGAGACGTATGTAAGACGAGAGGCTACGGAGGCAGAAGTTCCCGAGGGTGCTGTGTGGGACGCTCTAGAAGTAAGTCAGGTGATCAATCGGTTGCTAGAGCACCTTCCTCGGTTACTAGCGCAGACATCTCTGGCACAGAGGAACTGAAGGGAAGAAATTGAGAGGGAGCAACGACGGCAACAAATTCTCCGTCGTTACGAAGAGAATAATCGTTGTGAAGAAGAAGAACGTGATGGGACCCAACGAAGGGGAAGCAATCACTAAACCATGAAATAAAAAATAGAGAATAAAGATGACACTTTTGTAATAATGTCAAATGACTGACACCTTTTGTATACGAAGTATGCATTAATACAAAGTGTTTCATTTTAATATATGATGGTTTATTGCACGAATTGATGCCCAATCTTTTAAACAAAGATAAGAATAAAAAAGAATACATAGAGGACTGTGAAGTTGCCCATCGAGCCTTGATCCTAGAATAGCAAGCCGAAAGGAGACGGAGGCTGAGACGGTTGGTGGAGGACCGACCGGACGAAGGGCAAGGCAACCAGACGGAGGGTGACGGACACTGTACGGACCGTACCGAAAGGAGTAGCGAAGATCTGATTGAGGAAGCACGACAACGGATAGACTTACTCGAGGAAACCCGGCATCGGTTGAGAGAGTTGTCTCTTACACCACGTACGGAGGCTAGGAGGACCCACTAGAGTGAGGTAGAAGTTAAGGAGAAAGAAGATGCCGAGGCTGCCGCAAGTGTTGGAGGGACACAAGGGCACGGTGCTCAAGTACATTCTCTAGGCTCTAACCTACTTGGAGGGGGACAACAAGTACCAGTGGCAAAAAGACCGACAATGACGTCTCAGAAGAAAAAACTGCTGAAGTTTAATGGCGACGGGAAGGAAGATCCCGTACGACACTGCCGCACCTGCGAAACCATTTGGGCAGCGGACAAAGTGAATGATAAAGATGAATGGGTCCAGCAGTTTCCAGCGACCCTAAGAGGAGTTGCCATTGATTGGTACTCAGACATGGATAAAACAACAATAAACACGTGGGACAGCCTTAGGAAGGAATTTCACGCGGAGTTCCAGTTGCTCCGGGATGACAACGAGATAGTTGCGGAAATCTATAGCGCCAAACAAGGCAAGAAGGAAACCATACGAACTTACAATCAGAGGCTTAAAGAGTTGTTGGGAAAAATGGAGGCTCAACCGGTCGATGAACTGAAAAAGAGATGGTTCGTGGAGGGGTTGAAGAGTGCCCTCAAAAAGAAGATGAAAATTGTACCACCCACGTCGTATGCGGACGCCTACGACCGGGCCATGAACCTCAAGAGCGAGGACAAAACTTCAAAAAAAAAGAGGAGCACGTCCTCATCGGAAAGTGACGAATCCGGACAAAGCAGTAGCGAGGACGAATCAAATAAGAAAGTTCGGGCTCTGCAAAAAGATATGGAGCAAATGATGAAGGAGTTCAAATCAATTAAGGGGAACGCAAGACGAAGTAACGAAGGGGAGCTATGGTGTACGGACTGTAAGGAGAACAGGCCCACGAAGGGGCCGTGCCCTAGGAAATTATTTTGTGATATTTGCCAAGTCATGGGCCATTCCGTCAAGGAATGCCCATACAACATGAAGATGAGGGGCCCACAAGTACTTTTCACACAAGATCAACCATCTACCTCTGGGGCAGTGAACACGACACAACAAACAAACAATAACGCATCATCCGGCGGATACAAAAACAACCGACGCGGAGGAAGAGGTAATAATGATAATAGCAATAGGAGCCGGATACAATATGATCCGAAGGGAAGGCCGATAATCCAGTGTCAGGCATGTAGCCAGTGAGGCCGTTTTGCTCGTGACTGCGAGAAAGGCGACACACCCCAGAAGATGTGCCGATGGCGCGGTCGTGGCGATCATGAAGATGCCAACTATCCAAAGCCTAGAGTAAACTACCTGCACATAGAGGAAGGAGTCCTGGCTATCACTCGAAGGCAAACAAAAGAGCCACGGTACCCCGATCCTCGTATAGGGAAACAGTGACTACAAGAGGCTTGTGAGGGGATTGGAAAAGCCATGAAGGACACACGTGAACAGGCTAGCACCTCCGGACGGACAGAAGCCGAAGATAATATACTTGGGCAAATGTTACAAATAGAGATACCAGTCAAACTTCAAGACCTCCTTTAGACCCTGCCTCAGTTGAGGGCAGCCGTACTGAATACTTTCTCCCTACGTCCTGACGTCACGATACAAACAGAGACTGCGGAGACGGCACAGTCAAATATTCCGGGAGGGTCAGCAATGGATCCTGTTACTAGCAGTAAATAACAGAAGGCACCCGACGGTCGTAGAAATGGGTATCCTTGGAGTAATAGTGACAGACACCATAGTGGATGGCGGGTCCGGAGTAAATGTCCTCCCGGAGGAGACATGGAAGAAACTCGGAAAGCCCACCCTATGGCCCCCTACCTTCAATCTATTGGGTGCAGACCAAAACGGGATCAAACCTCTAGGGACACTAATGGCTCAACAAGTAACAATAGGAACGCAGCCGTTCATATTGGACTTCGTGGTGATTCCGCTGAAGAAAAGATGGTACGATGCCATCTTAGGAAGAGGATGGTTAGTCACGGCGAACGTCAACCATAACTGGAAGAGGAACACCCTCTCCATGGAAAGCGGAGGGCGGAAATACGCCATTGACCTCCGTACCCAAATGGTGAGCGAGGAGATAGCATCCTCTTCGGAATCAGAATTCGACGGGGAACAGGACCGACGAGACGAAGGTGGAACAAGATCGACAAGCCGAACGAAAAGGGCGTCCTAGAGTTGGGAGAATGCTCCAACGATGAGACGAGCTCTCTATATGGGCTCTTCCATTGGCAAATGGAAGACTACGAGCTCTTTCATACATACATGCTACAGTTGGAAGAAGAGAAAGAAGTATTCCCACAAGAATATGGGGAATACAAAGAGGGAGAAGCCCACATCAACAACAGCCCAGCCCACTAATTGACACAGAGAAACCCATAAAATATGAGGAACCATCCCTACAGACCACTAACCTCAGGGATGAAGAGAACCCGCACAACATTCTTGTAGGAGATGACTGGGACCCAGTGCTGAAGACCGCAGCATTCAAAATCTTTATGGAATACAAGGACGTATTCGCGTGGACCTACAAGGACCTCAAGGGGGTTCCACCAAAGTTGTGTGTACACCGCATTCCCTTGGTACCAGGAGCCGTACCCGTACGGAAGAGACCATACAGGATGAACAAGAACTATGCAGCGAGGATGGAAGACGAAATTCAAAAGATGCTCGAAGCGGGTATCATCTTCAGAGTGCAGACAAGTGAGTGGGTATCCTCGATAGTAATATCACTAAAGAAGGATACCACCCAAATCAGGATCTGTGTCGATTTCCGATGCCTCAATGCTGCTACCATAAAGGACCCCTTCCCCATTCCGTTCACAGACACAATCCTCGAAGAGGTGGTAGGGCATGAGATGTACTCATTCATGGATGGATTTTCTGGGTACAACCAGATCTCCATCGCCGATGAAGATAAACTGAAAACGACATTCGTGGTCAAGGACGAAGTATACGGATATCACCGAATGCCCTTAGGCCTGTGCAATGCACCTGCAACGTTCTAAAGAATCATCCTTCACATCTTCGACAAGATGTCAGTGGGGAACTTTCGAGCTTTCTTAGACGACTGGTCTATCTTCAGCGGCAAGGACACACATCTGGTAGCATTGCAGGAATGCATGGAAAGGTGTTGCCGAGCAAGGTTGGCACTCAACCTGAAAAAGTGTCGATTCATGGTTCCACAAGGGAAGCTTCTGGGCCATATCGTTTGTAAAACGGGGTTAAAGACTGATCCCGACAAAGTTCGAGTAATAATGGAGTTGGAGGCTCCTATGGACGTAATAGGAGTAAAGTCCTTTTTAGGGCACATCGGCTACTATAGGCGATTCATTAAGAACTTTGCACAAGTCTCTTGCCCCCTTGACAAGTTGACACGGAAGGGAGAGTCGTACGTATGGGGTACAGAACAAGACACTGCCTTCAGAGAGTTGAAAACAAGGTTGCTCGGGGCACGGATTCTCGTGTATCCCAAGTGGGATAAAGAGTTCCATGTACACGTGGATGCCTCCAACTTTGCAATCGGTGCAACCCTTGCCTAGGTTGGCGACCACGGTCTCGATCACCTGATCTATTTCGCCAGCAGATTGTTGTCGAAGGCCGAAACAAACTACAGCACCACGGAGCGGGAGGCTCTTGGTATGATATGTCGTCCAGAAGTTCAGACACTACCCCCTCGCAACACTGTTCACATTTTGTGGACCATCAAGCATTGATGTACCTCGTCAATAAGCCGATCATTCAAGGAAGAATAAGCAGATGACTATTATTGTTACAAGAATTCACGTTCACAATCATCGTGCAACCAGGAAAAAGCCATGTGATCGCGGACCACCTCTCTCGACTTAAATTTGGAGAACCACCGGAAGGGGTTAATGACGACTTTCCTGACTCACATCTGTTCCGCATTGCCATTCTCCCAGCATGGTACATGAGCATTGGCGAGTACCTCTTGACGTCACAGTTCCCGAGGGAGATGCCACCCGGCGAACGAAGGAAACTAGTGTTGAGGAGTAGAACATTTCAACTTATAAATGGATTACTGTATAAAATGGGACCGGACCAAGTACTCCAAAGGTGTGTTCTGGAGGAAGAGATTCAAAGCGTGCTACGGGAGGCACACGAAGCCCCAGCAGGCGGGCACATGGGACCCGACACAACAGCATGAAAGGTGTTGTTGGCAGGATTATGGTGGCCCACGCTACACAACGATGCCCAAGAGTGGGTGGTAGGATGCGACACCTGCCAAAGGGCCGAGAAGCCATTAAAACGGGACTTCATGCCTTTGCAACCGTCCCAAGCACAGGAACTCTTTGAACGATGGGGTTTGGATTTTATCGGACCCTTGAAGGTAAGTAGGGCTCGGAGATGCCGATACATCGTGGTAGCCACGGAATACATGACCAAGTGGGCGGAAGCACGGGCGTTGCCGGACAACTTGGCCTTGACCACGACCAAGTTCATTTATGAGCAAATCATAACACGGTACGGAATCCCCATTCAGTTAACTAGTGACAGAGGAGGTCACTTCGTTAACCATGTTATTTGACTGTTGACAAGAGAATTCAAAATCTTTCACTCCCTATCTAGTCCATATTACCCTCGGGCCAACGGGCAAGCCGAGGCCACCAACAAAATAATAGTCTCGGTCATTTATAAGTCATGTGGGGTAGAGCAGGAGGATTGGGAAGAAAAGCTACCCTCAGTATTATGGGCCTACCGAACAACCTACACGGTCACCACGGGATAGACGCCCTTCCAGTTGATGTACGGGCAGGAGGCAGTTGTACTTGTCGAGTTCATGGTGGCAAGCTTGTGAATAGCCGTGGAGAATAGGCTAGGGGATATGGAAAGCCTCCGGGAACGATTATGCAACCTGAATAAGTTAGACGAGCGTCGATTGATGGCACAATGGGCAACTGAGGTAGCGCAACTCTGTCAGAAAGCTTGGCATGATAAACACCTCAAACGCGTTCAATTCACACCGGGCCAACTGGTCTTAAAATACAATGGTAAGAACGAAATCAAGCCGGGCAAGTTTAAGGTTAAGTGGTTGGGGCCCTACCGAGTTAGACAAGTCAGTGACAACGGGGCAATTAAACTGTGGACACTCGATGGCCAAGAAGTCGCTGACACAATAAATGGGTCCAAGCTAAAGCCATACCACGAGCGGAGACAAAACGATGACCCACCGGCAAGCCCACCCAGTCAGTAAAAAAAAAGTGTCCATATGGACCGTACGGCCTGATGTCGTACGGAAGAGAGTCGCAGGAGACTAGAACGACTGTATGTGCCCGCAACGTCATACGGTAAAAAGAAAGCAAAGAAGGCCGTACGGTAAAGAAAAAATATCATACCGTACGGCCAGGGAATTAAACATACGGCGGGGAAGGAGGCCGCACACAAGGAAAACAAAAAGGGTCGTACGGCCTGTTGTGCTTAAATCATGAAAGTGAAGTGCCCAGCAAAGTAAAACAAAGTGTTGTTTTTTGACCCACACATCCGTACGGACAAGCGTCGAAGGGAAGAAGTCATACGCCATAGTACGGAAGGGCAAACAAGGAAGAAAAACACCGTACGGCAGTAGGCCGGACACACGGATTCTCGCAAATAAGAAAATTAAAATCGAAATGTTATAGCTGTATGGTGAATTGCACCCAAGAAGGCTTTGAAAGGCATGAATCCGTACAGCTGTATGGACCGCGGAAGTAGCCAAGTGACGTGCTGAATGTCATACAGTACACAGCAAGCATAAAAAGAAGTGTGAGAAATTACCAAAACCGTGTGGGCCGTGCAGCCGTACGGACAAGGAGAAAGTAATAAACTAAAGAAAAGCAACCGCAGGGAAATCACAAAGTCTCTGAAAAGTCTCTGAAAAGTAAGAAAGGCAGCCGTATGGAAAGCTGACAGTTAGGGCTTGAGAGTTATTTATTTCGTATAAGGACAACAAAGAAATAGTTATGGAATCAACAGGAAAACGCAACTGGAGGACGAAGTTGACAGACAGTGGTATGAGTATGAGTAAAAATGCACAGGTCTTGCCCTCGGGTGTGCGAGTTGCAGGTCACACAGACACAGGGAGAAAGAAGAGAAGACCAGAAGGACAAGGACAAATGACTGCGACATCCTCTGCCTGGGATTATGTCACGCGTCAAACCATAATGTTTGAGGGTTTGAACGGATTGGACTGTCGGAAGTGGTGGTAGGAGACACGGGACAACGATCCAGTAAAGGAAAGTCTTTGAAGGGCGCAGGTCCAGTGGGTCATCCAAATGCCAATTTTTTGTATCAAAGAATTCGAAGACCCCCTGCGAGCAATGGTGGAAACATACGACCAGTACTCTTGCACTAGCACTGTGTCCTATATGGATTGCGATGTTGAGATTTCCTTCACAGCCATGGAATTTCGAAGAGTGTTTGGCTTACCGAACGAAGGGCAAAAGATCAATCTTAAGGGCAAAAAACTCACCGTAGAGGTGAAGGATTTCTACATAAGCCTGATATGCAAAGATAACCTCTTGGAGGTAGAGAAGGACTCTATCAGGAAGTCTTCACAGGGCCGAGGGGTGAAGAAGTCTTTCGTGAGAGAGGGGCATTGGCGTAGTCTCATGGACGTGGTCAAAAGCAGATTTACGGGTTCGAGCAGGGGCTTCCGACATTTCATTTCCGCAGATATCCTTGATGAACAACTTGATGGGAGGCAAGGGACATGACTGGGCGGAGTTATCCGAGCGCATGAATGAATCTATGACTCTCCAGCACAAGACCTTCTATATGCTACATTACGCGATCGGATTACTTCTGGATGCACTAGTCAAGCAGATCCCGGAAGCCACGTTGTCCAGAGAAGTTAAACCAGAGCCCTTGGCCCCTAGCGAGCCTCCTATTATGTGCTGGAGACACTTGGATGTCTCGACTGGTTAGAAGGCTCTTCTAGGACAGAAGCGGCGCAGGCAAACAGTCTCAAGGTTTGCGTCGGAGGACATAGACAACAGGCGAGAGGCGACATCCGAGAGTGACGGGGATGAGGACATAACAGAGGGTGACCCCACGGAGGCTGTTACCATAGACACGCCTACACCGGTTCTATTTACCCCACCAATGCTCTCCTAGACTGCACATTTGACTCCCACAGTAGCATTTGGCCAGCAGTGCACACAAGCCACCCCCGCTTTTGGTCAGTTGCGGACACCAGTCACCATGACTCCATTGGTAGTATAGGAGGCATTACCTTCAGTAGAAGTAGTGGGAGGAGACAGGACAGAGGAGTCGAACCAGCCTGTTAGGAAGGGCCAACTCCAGTTGGATGTGGTCGAGACAGATACTGTAGTGACCATTGACAGGGCTTTGTTGGATGCACCTCGGGCCGATCCTTCTTCCATAGAGGGCATGTGTAGTTGGCTTACCCAACAATTTCAAATGGCTCCTCTGGCCCCAGCAGGAACGACACTTCTCTCTCCTAGACAGTAGGTATCCCCGGAGGTGATTGATCTGGATGCAGTGGCATCCCCTACAGCTCATCACACAGCGCACTTGGCAGTGGAGGATGTTGCACAGGATGTGGGCAAGGAGGTCGGACACTCGGCCGTGAAGAGTCATGTAGTCATAGAGGGGTTGGGTGAATCCTTCATTCAGCCCCCGATGCAGCCTACGGAAGACATTGAGGCATACCTCGCAGATATGGTAGCCCATGGCCGTTAGGTGATGGCTTCCGCACAGTCTCAGGCTAGGGAGAGTGTTGCGGCCAACTTGGAGCGGCTATTGACTTTTGTTCGGGTTGGTTGCCCCATAGCTTTTGCAGCCTGTTTTGAGGAAGGCGGATGGCCCACAGTCGAGACGGTGATGTTGACAACCTGGGCAGTTACGGAGCCTGAGGTAGAGAGTCGCGTAGAGACTCTAGTACGACAGGTAGAGCAGGCCTTCAGAGAGGGCTACTATACCCTGAGGCCTACAGAGCAGGTTTCCAAGGGACGGGAGATGGCACGAGTGGCCGCACAGAGTGCTTGGGAGGAGTTGGCCACTCGATTAGAGGCCATTGAGAGCGACCTGGCTCACCGTATCGAGGAGTTGGCTCGCGAGCGGGCTAGTTGGGCAACAGAGCACAGTGAGTTGGTGGCTCAGGTGGAAGATGCCAGGACAGCGAAGCTAGCTATGGAGGCATAGGTTGCTGCGGAGAGACTTTCTTTTGAGCAGCAGCTGGAGGAGATAGTTGCAGAACGGCGTACCTTGGACACTTATCTCACCCAGGCTCGGGAGGATGCGGACCAGAAGGAGAAAGAGTTGTTGGAAACCGCCATGATGGTTAAGAAGTCCTTGGAGCACCGGATGGTCGCCGAGCAGGACTTGAAGGCTCGGACAGAGCAGGTCTATGCGTTGATGCCCAATTAGCTTCTTCGACCTCTTCAGGGATGCCTTCTCAGACCCCTTCTTCTCAGTTGTGATTTTATGGTTCTCGTTACAATTGTCCCCATTTTGTTGTTAAGTCGCCGGAGACTACTTGTTTTTTTGGGGGGGATGATGTTGTCGGGTATTATGTAAGTAATGTTGTTGGTTGGGAACTAGTTAGTGACCGGAGGTTAGGGAAGTTGGCGCACGGTTACCAACCGTCGCGTCCCTTCAGTCCTTTATATCCTTGTACTACCTTCGGGTAAAGAGGAGGTTATGCACGGAAAGATATCATATTGTAATCACTGGAATGAATGAATGAGAATTATCCTTTGCTTTATTACTGTCATGTTCTGTGTATTCAATTCTGCAACTAAGTTTACCTTGAGAGACAAACATGCAGATGTCTGTGGGTTTGGGGCCTATCTCAAAGGTGAAAATTGACAATAAAAAGAAGGCTTTGACTCTACTTGGTCTGCAATAGAACATTAAGAAAGAGGGAAATGACAAAACCATCAAGGTTGGAAGGAAAAGGTATCAAGAGAAAGTGAAATTGATAGGGGAGTCATTGGTTGAATTTGGTGTGATTAAGACATTATATTCACACTTCAACCCTCAAAAATGATTGTTATTTCTTGGAATGCTATGTTGTCAGGTAGCGTTCCCCATCAAAAGGCTACTAGGAATTTGTTGATGTTTGTAGCTTTGATCAGATAAAATAGTTATCACTCATATTAATATTATGAGAATAGATTAAATTATGCATACATATACATACCAATATTTATAATAACAATAGATATTATTATTATAAATATTGATATATACATACATTCATAATTGAGAAAAATTAATATTAATCTATTCTTTCAAAGATCGAATGACATCAAATTATACATCACTATGCCTCATATCATAATCGTTATTTAATCACCGATTAAATCGGTATCTATTTGGTATCAATTTGGATATCACCGATTGATATCGATTGAATTAAACTTAACGTTATCACAGATTGGCATCAATCGGTATCGGTTAATGCTTGATGAGTTATCGTGAGACATGTTGGTGGAGAGACATGTCTCCACACGTGGAGACATGTCTATCCATCAACATGCCTCCACACATACAAATAGACTTCTCATGATCGAATCAAGACAAGTATATACAACAGATCAATGCAAGTCTCATTCATCCAATCAATATTTGATCCTAAGTTCAGTTCATAGAAATATTTTGATTATTAATATATCTATATATATTTATTACTATATCAGTATTGAATATATATACATATATTTTGTTTAAATATATATCATATATATATTGAGAGATTATATATATAAATTGGATTTTGAAAGGAAAATTAAAAGCCATATAATCTGACCTCAAACTTTAACAGAATTTGATTCCTGTACATGCTCCTAAAATGGTTTTTGTTCAAGAAACAAAACTCTCAGTAGAAGAAATGACTAATATCGCCTCTAAAGATCTGGAATAAATGCCAGCACCAATGCATTGGGTCACAAGGAACGGCTAGTGGTATTGCATTTTTATGGGATCCGTGCAAACTTATTCCAAGATAGTGGATTACGAGTAAAAGTTCTCTTTTTTGGTGGCAACTAGCTTTGCTACTGGGGAAGCAATTTTACTCTCCAATGTGTATGCCCCTTCAGACTTGCCAGGTAAGGTTTTATTTTGGTCTCGGTGTAGAGAGATGCATTCTTCAGCTCCTTCTTTGCCTTGGATCAGTGCTGGAGATTTGAATGCTATTGGTAGCTTGGATGAAAAACTAGGAGGTACAGGTAAACTTGGTCCTTCTTCTCTATTTAGGGATAACATTTCCTTCTTCAATCTGGTAAAGCCAAGCAGTGGTCTCTTTACCTAGAGCAATAGGAGTTGGGGAGAAGCTATTTCTGAAAGATTAGACGGATGTAAAGCCTAGCAATGGTCCATTCACAAGACTCTAGATAAAAGGTGGAAGTTTCCTATAAATAGATCTAATTGGCTTAATAACTTGAAGTCTATCATTGATTATTTTTAGCCCACAAACAGTCTTGTGAATAGGTCAAATCTTTGGTGGCCTAATAGTGAAGATATGAGAGTCCTCAGCGACATTGACGCTGCTTTTTCTCAACCTTAGTGTTGATAGGGTGAAATCTTGAACAGGCATAATTGTTCTCATTGCTGTCATCTCTCTCATATCGGGAAAGTAAGCTTTTGTTGCTTTGGTTCTCTTATTAAATTGTTGCTCTTTTTGTTTATTTTTATATCCCTTCTATAGTTTCTATATGTGTTGAAGATGTATTATTCAGTCCCTTCAATTTATTTGGTGCTTGGACAATTTTAATGTCCCATTAACCTCTTTAGTCATTTTTTAACATAAGTATTTCCATTTCATCTTGGAATGTAAATCCATCTCAATAGCAGACCAAATCGTAGATTTTCATTATATACAGTTCAATTGTTTATTGGCCAAATAGAAGTTTGTGAATGCATGTTTCTAAACTTAACTCTGAGAATTTTTGTCATAAAAAATGTTTCGGATCAGTCCATGATCCATCATAAGGATGTGGAGAGATAGAGGAGAGAATGCAAAAATGGTAAATTGCAGAATATAACTAACTAAATAGACAAGGGGAGTGAGGTGACAGGGAAAACAAGAGTGGAGAATTCTAAAAAGAATAAATAGACAAGAAAAGAAACATACTGTGAATGAAATGAAAATAGAGATATAAAACATACTCAGTTTAAATATTTAATAAAATAAGTAGACATAAGAATTAAATTCTTACACAGTTAAATCCAGAAACACACAATTACAATATCATGGACTCTGGAAATCTGATATCTATAGTCAAGTAGAGGTTTGTTTATCTGATCTGCAGAAGAAATATTTTGATTTAAACAGTTATGTATTGTTTACTTGGTATGTGTTGCAGCCTTTACTTAATCTGTTTCACTCAGAGCCTGGGGCTCGAGTTTGGAAACGCAAAGTAGATGAAGCACTTCGCCGTTGTCAAGTAAGTGATATTTGTTACATTTATGCCTGTTTGCAATATAAGTCTCAAGCAATGTCTATGCAAAACAGCTAAGTTTGTAGATGAAATAGTAACTGGTGGCATTTTTGCAGAATGTCCATTCGCTGCTGGAGGAGACACTTGAAGTAATTCCCGATTCTGTTCTGGATGCTTCTCCACCTATCCAGATTTCTGATGATGAATCATTTTCTCAAATACAAATGTCATTGCCCGAGATTTGGGCTGCAACCTCATCACGTCTAGATGTTGAAGATATCAATTCCTACAGAAAAGAGATACAGAATGTCTAGTAGTTCTCACATATTCAATGCTATAGACAAGTATCGGCTAGGAATGTGTTTTATACCTTTACCTCTGTACAGGAAATTTAAGTATGAAAGACAAGCGTCGCTATTAAATCAGCACCTTTCAAAAGCAAAAGGCAGGAAAAGTGTTAACATTGAAAATATTAACCAATGAAAGCAGATGAGCAGTAAGTTTCAGAATGTCAACATATCTTCAGTGATTGCCTTTGTGTTGTTAAGCGACTAGAAGTATAAAACCTCAACATCAAACAACGCATTAACACAATCTGTTAAACTGGCAAAGAGTATTCGATGCAAGCCTCCAATAGAAGCAATAGTGATCTCCAGGTCAGGATTACAGAATATTCAAAGAACATGACACCATAATTATGTAAGGAGAATAATTATCAAGTGAAGGAAATGTCAATATCATCCTATGGGATTTTATTAATCAGATTAATGTAATTTATAAATGAAGTTGGTCTATATGTTCTTTCTTCATTCGTTCTCACTCAAATGAAATGAGCATATGTTGGTCCAAACCTGACAAGTGTAAACCAGCAAGGATTTTCATAAAATCAACATTTTGCTACCAAATGTTGGTCTCTAAAGATACCTTCCTTCATTGCTAAATTTTACAGTTCTACTGTGCTATTTTTGAAACTTTTTTAAACATTCAAGACAGATTAGAAACATTTTTTGAGTTTAGGAATAATTCTGGAAGCACATAAAAAGCTTCAGTTTTTAAACTAATAACATAGGTACATAAACAAAACTAATGGAAAACTAAACATTATATCTCCTATCTCCTACTAGGAATATGTCAACATGAACACAATCTGTGACACAAACTGCTTTCCCAAATGCTGCTGGTTGTATGTCTGAATTGCATATACAAATAAATTATAGGGAAAACAAAACACTAAAAAAATATCCTAGCATCTGCACAATCAGGAGGTACAATGCTTCTCTTTATAAAATATACTCATGTTCTTTTGCTATAGTCATTAATAAATGAAACATAATATGTGGATTTTCGAATGGAAGGAACATCTACAGGACCAAGCACATTAGAATGAATAAGGACCAAGCACATTAGAATGAATAAGATCTGACACACAACAAGATTTATGAGAACTAAAGTAAAATTGAACACAGTTTTATTTTCCATAAATGTAATGCTCACAGAATTCAAAATCGATATTACAATCATTCAAAACTTCAACAAGATTTTTATTTTTCAAGTTCCTTATATTGTTTTCTCCAATATGGCCAAGTCTCTAGTGTCATAATAGTCTTATCTGCAGGTAACTCTCATTTAGAAGAAAAAGCACGCTCAAGGGCCCAAAATCCATAACCATCTACTGAAGGTGAAACCCTCACCTTTTCCAACAAAGTATCCACATATTCGGTCTTCACAAGAGTATTGTTACACTCATTAATGTATGCATCAAGCTTAAACAATGTGTCGATTCTGACACCTCTAGCAATCACCATAGCACCTCTCACCATGTTGCATCTCGCATCAGAAAAGACTACCTACATACTTGAATATATTAGTTTTCTCACAAAAAAAAAACATTTTAGTCTAGGGAGATGCAACACAACATTTATCCTTCTTATTCTACCATTAGGAAACTCAATTCTAACTTTACCACAACCAACAAAATTTAAATGAGAAAATCACCCAAGTACACCTTACCAATATCAAATTCTTTATATATAGAAAACCAATATCTATTAGAGATCATATGAAAAGATAGAAGTGGCTATGTAGCGGACAAATGGTCCCTGATTTGACCATTTGTTAGCATTTTTAAATTAATTTAAAAACCATGCATAGTTGTTTTTAATTTTTAAATTAATTAAAATATGCTAACAAATAGTCAAATCAGGGACCATTTGTCCGCTGCATAGCTGTAAAGATGCACTTAAGTCAATTAGTCATGCATCAATACTTGTATGAGTGGCCAAGGCTATAATGAATGCATCACCTTCTTCCTTCTTGGACTCGGAATCAAAATTAGATTTCTTCTTTTTCTTCTTTTTCTTTTTTTCTTTTTTTGTTCTTACGGATGTGTCCACGCTTACCACAATTTCAGCAAATTGCTTTGAATTTTTCAAGAGATTTGGATTTATTTTTCTTGTCATTCTTTTGGTCTTTTTCCTTGGAATTAATGGATACATTCCTCCTCATTTCTTCAAAAAGAAAATAACCCACCATATATTAGTCTTCAAAATAATGTAAGTACTACCAATGGCCATAACAAAAGAATCCTGTGAATCAAGCAAAGAACAATGTAAGATCTCATTTCTCCTTCTCATCCATCTTGACACTAGTATATGCTAAGTGAGCCACAAACATATTGAATTCTTCCAAGTGGTATGGTATTCATCCACCCTCTTTCATTCTCAAGGAATATAATTCCATCCTCAACAAGATCTTATTCACCAAGGATTTCATTTGATACATCTCAACAAGCTTTTTCCATTGTTTACTTACAAAGGTTCTTTCATGGACATTATCAAATAAGTGTCTACTAGGAAGACCCATGTCTTAATGATCCTATCAATGGAAACTTTAGTGGTGATTATTCGCCATTTGGCGAATGTCGCATGTCGGCGACCCCGGAATTGGCGAATATTTTTGACATATTGGATTGACCCTATCGCCCAACATTTATTAATATTGGGTCCAAAGCCCAGGCCCATCGCCCATCGGCTTATTTAATTTTTTCATTTCTTACACATTATCACCAATGAAATATAAATTTTGGTCCCCATAAATTTAAAACATTCACCTATAATTTCTAAGCTACCCCAAATCGACGACCTATATTCACCTGGCATTTTACAGACGCGTGTATCTAACCGATGTAATTTAGCCAACTTTATTAATCATGCGAAAGTATTGGACGACCCATAATCGCCTCAAAAATAACAAAAGACGTGTTATAATTACGTGGGCTTCGCCAAATATTTGTATACCTAATACCTCCTGCCAAATTTTTCGAAGAAGAATTAGTATAAAAGCATTCTGATATCTCTATGATATCTCTATATTTGATCGTAGTGAAGTTTCAGAAGTTTCAGACTATTGAGTGCAATTGTATACTCAATACTGCATTGGCGAGTCGCGACTACATTGCTGCATTTTAATTTGAGGCAAAGGTAAGTGATACTTATTCTATGACTATGATTTTGAGTTCATTTACATTATTTCTGAATAGGTTTGCAAAAATGGGGTTTCTTTTTCCTTTCGGCCCGAAATACACCGCACACCGTTGATGTGCTCATCCAATGGTCGCTGGCACTGTCGCACTATCACGGGTCCCATTAACTTTTGGCTTGTCATTTGATGTCACTAGGACATGTGAGTGTAACTTTATCATTTTAAATTACAACTTCAGCTTATTAGTTATTACATTTAATAAATGTTATTAAATGTTTAGTTTTACAGTGTAGTCGGATTTAGATTTTAATTCAATTATTTCTATCTTATAATCACACATCGATATGACACATTGGCAAATTAAAAATAGAAACTTGCTCTGGACTGATAAAGAAACTTAACCGTTTTAAAAATTCAGAATGTCAGTCTTCAGATTTAAAAAATGGAAGTACTAATCCATCGCTTAAGCATATACTTAAATGTCTAATACACAGGTAAAGAAACTAATTAAAATATTGTAATCACAGAGAAGTCTAAGAATCATTTTTTGTACCCATAAAAAGAAAATTGAAATGAACTTGGAAAATAAAGTTCCTCAAGATAAAATTTACAAAATTGGTCATGCATCTCCTGAGGAACTTTAGAAAGAGCTATTGGAAAGGAAGGTGAATTAATTAGGGAAATATGCAAGTTACTAAGCAATTCATGACTAATTTGAAAGCACAAGAATTTTTCTTGAAGGTACAAGGAGTACACCCCAACATGTGGTTGTTGCCAACTCAACCAATTTTCTAGGTCATCCATCTGTTCAAGGCTAACTATCAACTTTTTAACCTCTGAATCTATTTCCTCCAGCTTTGTTTCAGAGATGGCCTTAATAAATTCTTTTTTCCATTTCCAACTACTTTTTGTACAACACAAACTTAAAATGAGCATGCCATAGAGAAACTTCGACGATCAACCTTCTTAATGAAGGAACTTTCTCTTCTTTACCAGGGGACTCCTTTCTATGCAATTCTATTATAATTAGGTGGGATTTCTAGTTTAGTCCCGCCCCATCCTATTGGAGTGTGAGCTAAGTTTCTAATTCTTTCACCTTCCCCTTTAGCCTTATTTTATTTCCTTGAAATCCCTTAATTGTTCCTCCAATTTTTTTATTCTTTTGAGGGCTTCTTGTAACCCATCCTCTTCATTGTCCTCTATCAAAATAAATGTAGGTAGAGGCTCTATTCCATATTCATTAGTAGATCCTATGGGCAAAATTACATCCTTCCCTAGCATATTTTTGTCACATTTATTAGCCATAAAGGGGTTTTCATCTATGTCCATATCGCGCTCAGTGTTGAATTCTCTTCGAATTTTCCATTGATCTTCCCCTATAGGTCTGTCTACTCCAAATTCCTCCTCTTTTGGTTATTTTTCTTTAAATTATTTCCCAAGGTCTTTTCTATCCCTGAACCAACTTTATCTTTCTAAATGTGTTTCGTCAAAGTAGAGAACGTTTGTTTGTTCATGATTTTTCCATTCTTGCTCCTTCCCCCAAAGATGATGAGAATGTCTTGTAGAGAAACTTTGTTCCTCTGTACATTTCTTTTTATGTTTATGTTTATGTTTATGTATAGGTTTAGGTTTATACTTCTACATTTTTTTCTCAACCCTACATGTGTCGCTTTGTTTATCATCCTAATGTTCTTCCATCCACTCCTCCTTCTTGGTTAATTTAATTTTTCCCTTCCTCGTTTTATTTATTTTATATATTCAAAGTATATATTTCTGTAGCAAGGTGGCTAATAATATCTTCCTTCATGTTAGACAAAATATTGTTGAGTGTCATTCTAAAGACACCATTGGAGGTCTTAGAACTAGAGAGAATCTTAGTGATCTTGTTCTTCCTAAATGTGGATTTGGAATAGTTCATGACAAGCTTACATATGTCATTAAACATAATTTGTGACATGTCTCCTCCCATAAGATTTAATGCATCAGTACATTCTTCATTAACTCCTCCCAAAAATATCATCTTAAGAGTTTCAAGAGAGAGTTTGTTCTATCTAATTTTCTTCAAAAATAATCGAAACCTTTCCACATAGTCTTGAGAGGGAGAGAGGAGAAGAGAGGTGGGGAAGAGGTGTTGGTCCACTGAGAGGGGGGTGAATCAGACAAAATCAAAACTTAATGCTTAAAAATCAACTCACTGATTCACTCGGTAGAAATGAATACAATAATAATCGATTCACCAAACAACTTAATAACTTAAACAATCATGCATCTCAAATATGTAAATCAATCATTCAAACTCATTAACATCATATTAACACAGTTGACACCAGATTTAACAAGGAAGCCCAATTTGGGAAAAAAATCTCTGTGGGAATTGTGACCCACAATAAAATTTGTACCCTTCTGAAGTATGTTGGGTTAAGAACTTATCATGTTAAAGATTACAAACACATTTGCTAAATGTGACCCTATTAAGGGATTTACCTCAGATCTGTTAAGATCTTCACCCTGTTAGGAGTGGCCTTGTTAGAGGTCTTTAAACACTCTTATGGAATGTCACCTACTTCTAGGATTTACAAATATGATGATTAAATCCACTTGGTTAAGAGATTTCTCTGTTACAATTACTAATAAGCAACAATAAAAAAATTCATATGTAAATATAGCAACTACCTTTGCTTGTGTTAGATCCTTTATGCTCAATTGAATACTGGAATCACATACTTCATTTATCTCTTTCTCAAACTGTAGATTCTTCAATCTGTGTTTCTCTGTTCTACTCGGTAAATGTTGTTCTTCAGCTTCTTCTTCTCTATTCAATTCGCCAGCCTCTCTATATTCATATTTCTATGTTTGTTCTCATTCTTTATATAGACATAATTTTGCCTCTTAATCTCATTAATTATATTTTCCATCATTTGCGCTCTGTTGTTCGATCATCTTCTTCATAAATCTCAACTCGGTAAACAACTTCACTTTTACCTCGAAACTTGAACTTTTCTTGGAACTCACATAATTAGGTTTAATTGCTTGATCTTCACCCTAGATCTCCTCATTAAATTTTCACGTTCATAGATCATCCAAAAAACTTTATTTAATTCTTATCATCATCCACCTCATCATCGCTTCGCATTAAATTCAATCTTATCATCATTTATAATCAATATCTTGTACTCGGTAAAACTTTCTTTGGAACTCGGTAACTGTCTTCATTCACTGCTAGGTGTCAAACTCATCTTCGGTGCTTAGTGCTTGTCTTTCACTCGGTGTTCGGTAACTTTGACAGACTTACATAACTCTATATACCAACTGACTTTGTCTAGCTCGATAAAGTAACTCTTTCAGTCATAACTTAACTCTTTGCAATTTCCAACTTAATCAATCAATTGTACCGATTTGATAACACCAAATATATAGTAGCAAACAAATATATCAACATTACTTCATCATTGTCTGATCTGTATTTTCCATCCATTTAACTTCTCCTCTTAAGATATGGTAACATAATAAAAATCAATAATCAATTGCTTGACATCAATGACAAAACAACAACTGATCTAACCATTTCTACAATCATGATACTCGGTATCACTTGGTCTTCATCATCTCCATCAGATCTTCATCAGTTGATTAACAATCTCCCTCTTTGGCATTGATGGCAACCACTATAACAGTGTTATAGAAATTGATGATGGCAATACTGAAATACATAACTGAACTCCCTCTGAGTTGATATGTGTGTTTCCACTTTGATCTCTGATCTCTCAATCTAAATCTCCCTCTTGGATAAATCTTTTGTTTCTTGCAGCATACATTCTGATTCTCCTTCATGAGTAAATTCATTCTCTCTCAATTCATCAATATCTCACTTAAGGATAAATGTCATCAATTCATTCTCTCCCTCTTTGACAACAATGCCAAAAAAATCAGACTCTTGAAAACTTGTTCTAGTAGTGGATTATACCTGGCATGTACTCATAAAACATTGCATACAAAAATCTCTTCACATCTTCAGGACACTCCTAAAGTGTGTCACATTGACATCAATTCAATAATAGATATTCTAATGAAATACATAATTGATGCAGCATGCCTCATGCTCTTTAGTGAATATTGGATAGGGGAAGAACCCCTAATTTACCTCTGAGATAGTCAAAAGCATATTTAGGTAGTGGCTTTGTAAAGATATCAGCCAATTGTTCCTTTGAATTGACATATTCCAATCTCACATTCTTCTCTTGAACTTGTTCTCTCAAGTAGTGATACTTAGTACAAATGTGCTTGGTCTTTGAATGCATAATCGAGTTCTTTGATATATTAATAGCGCTTGTATTATCACAAAAAATAGTAACCGAATCTTTGATCTCTTCTTGCATACCTTCAAGTAATTGTTCAATCCATACTATATTTGTACAATTCATAGCAGCAGCAACATATTCTGCCTCGACAGTAGACTGTGAAATGCAACTTTACTTCTTGCTCAGCCATGTAACCAATCTTTCACCTAGAAAGAATGAGCCTCCACTAGTACTTTTCCTGTAAACAATGTTTCTAGCCCAATCTGCATCATTGTATAATTGCAGATCAAAAGTACATCATTTTTTGTACAATAAACCAAATTCTTCAGTGCCTTTCAGATATCTCAAAATTCTTTTTACTGCAGACATATGTGTTTCCTTCGGATTAGAAGAAAATCTTGCAACAATCCCAACAGCGTGATATCAAGTCTATTGTGAACAACATACTGCAATTTACCAATGATGGATCGGTAAAGAGTATTATCCACCTCTTGTGTCTCATCTTTTTTAGATAATTTACATCCAGTAACCATAGGTGTTCCAACAAGCATGGAATCTTCCATACCAAAGGTTTTGAGGATCTCTTTGATATACTTAGCTTGTGTAATATAGATCCCTCCAATAACTTGTTGTATCTGTAGACCTAGAAAGAACTTAATCTCTCCAATCATTGACATTTCAAACTCTTTTCTCATTTCATCAGCAAATCCTTTACATAAGGTGTCATTACCTCCAAAAATAATATCATCAACAAAAATTTCAGCAATCTAAACTTTGTTGTCACTGTCACACTTCAAGTAAACATTATTGTTATCACTTGTTCTCTAAAATCCTATTTTGATTATATTAGAGTGCAATCTCTCATACCATGCTCGGGGTGCTTGTTTCAAACCATATAAAGCTTTATGTAACTTACATACTTTGTTCTTGTTAGTGTTCTCAATGAATCATCCAGGTTGCTCAATGTATACTTCTTCTTCAAGTATCTCATTAAGAAATGCAGACTTAACATCCATTTGATATACCTTGAATCCTTAAGCAGCATAAGCCAGAAGTATTCTAACTCCTTCCAATCTAGCAACAGGTGCAAAAGTCTCTCCATAGTCAATGTCTTCTCATGCATAACCTTTGCAAACCAATCTAGTTTTATTTATGATAACTTCTCCATGCTCATTCAATTTGTTTTTGAAAATCCATTTAGTACCAATAACATGTTTTTCTTGAGGCTTGGATACTAATGTCCATGTCTTGTTTTTCTCAATTCGATCATACTCTTCTTTCATTGCTTTCATCCAATCTTCATTATCTAGTGCTTCTTTAAGTTTCTTTTTCTCAAATTAGGATATAAAACATGTATTGTCTCTTACCTTGCTTCTAGTCATCACTCCAACATCCTTATTTCCAATAATCTTTCTCAGGGAATGGTGCCTCCTCACATACTTTGCCAAAATAGGCTCGGTAGGTCTTGGTACTTCAACATCAACAATCGGTTGTAGAACTCCTTGTTCATCTTCCTCCTCGGTAGGTGCTCTCAGTAAGGCATCAGGAACATCAGGTTGTATATATACAAACTTCTCATAATCTTCAGGTTCCTTCTTTTTATCTTCATCATTCCTTTCTACAAATTCATCAATTCTTACATTTGCACTTTCCACCATCTTGTTAGTAACTTTGTTCAAACATTTGTAAGCTTTACTCCTTGTAGAATATCCTAAGAATATTCCTTCTCCTTTTGAATCAAACTTTCCTTCTCTAGAATATTTCAGAATATAACATTTGCTTCCAAAAACTTTAAAGTAACTAACATTAGGTTTGTGTTGATACCAGATTTCATAAGGTGTCTTGTTGGTACCTTTCTTCAATTGTACTCGGTTCAATGTGTAAATAGCAGTACTCACAGCTTCTCTCCAAAAGTTCTGTGAAATTCATTTTTCAATCATCAGTGTCCTAGCACAATCAACAATAGATATGTTTCTTCTCTTAGCAATCCCATTCTGTTGTGGTGTCCTCGGTGCTGACAATTGTCTCTTAATTCCATTCTCATTACAAAACAATGTAAACTCATCAGAAGTAAACACACCTCCTCTATCAGATCTCAGACATTTCAATTGTCTTCCCGTTTCTTTTTCAACTCTAGCCTTATACCATTTAAACATTTGAAATGCATTAGATTTTTCTTTTAAAAACATTAGAGACATCATTCTAGAATAGTCATTCACAAATAGAATAAAATATGTCTCCATAATAAATTTGAGTCCTCATGAGTCCACATAAATCAGTATGCACTAAATCCAAAATTTATTGTGTAACATAAGTCTTTATTGAAAAACTAGATTTAGTCATCTTACCCATCTGACATTCTCTGCACATAACATTTTCAGGTTTCTCTAATCTCGATAGTCCTCTCACTCTGTTCTTCTTACTCACTTTGATTAAGGTGTCAAAATTAACATGACAAATCCTTTTGTGTTATAACCAAACATCTTCAACTTTAGAAAATAGGCAACTCTTCATAGAAGTATCAAGATAATAAATTACCTTTAGATTGTTCTCCAGTAGCAATCAAACTATCCTTCTTATCAAATACTTTCACCTTTCCATATTAAAATTCTAGTCGGTGACCTGTATTATTTGACTGTGCAATACTCAACAGATTATACTTTAAGTCTTCAACCCAATAAACATTATCACATCTTGTGTTATTCAGTAGAATCATAAAACCTTTTCCTTTCACAGGATATGGAGCATCATTACCAAATCTAACAAATCCTCCATCATATTTTCCAAAGAAATAAACTTAAGTGTGTCACCAGTCATGTGGTGTGAACAACCATTATCTATAATCCATGTTTCATTCCTACTTGCTTGTGATATTAGGGCTCTTCGTTCTTCTTCATCAAAACTATCTTTAATAGAAACATAAACAGCTTATTTTCCATCATCACTATCATCTAAATCATCATCACTTAGTCCTTCATTATCAATATGACAAGATTTCTTACCTTTGTTTTTGTAGTCTCCGAATCTCCTGAATTTGTTTTCTCTTTTGTCCTTATCTTTGTTATCTTTATTTTCCTCATTATCTTTCTCAGGTCAGTTAAATGAAAAATGACCAATTTTATCACAATTAAAACATTTCAAGGGCAACTTACCTCGGTATTTGTCTTTTCCTCTTTGTAGCCTTCTAGCTAACAAAGCTTCAAATTCTCTCTCATTCTCATCACATTCAGTAAATAACTCTTCAAGACCTTTAGTGCAACTATAAAATTTCTCACTAGCACTACTCAAATATCAATCTCTGGTTGCAGCTTCCCTAGCTTTTCCAATCTTTAAGGTAGACTTAAATGCAGATTCAATCTTAGATGTAGGAGGCAAACTATTGTCAAAAATCATTTAACTAAAATGCAGTTAACTTACCAATAGTAGCATCCAGTGAAACATTCATCTGGGGAATAGATCTCGGCTCTTGTATAGCAGATACATGAATAGCATAGATCGGTAGCAAGGTTCTCAACATCTTACTTGTAACATCATCCTCTTTTATGATTCCACCGGCTCCTTTGATAGAATTAATAGTCTCCTTAAGTCTTGTACTATACTGTATTATGTTCTCTCCTTCTTTCATCCTCATAGAGTCAAATTCACCTCTCAAACTTTTTGCTTTAGCCTTATGAACATATTGATCTCCACCATAGGTCAAAATAAGCTTATCCCACATTTGTTTTGAAGTAGTACATCCATCAAGTTCATTATATTCCTGATAAGTAAGTGTAGAAGCTATCTCAATCATAACGTGTGTGTGTGTGTGTGTGTGTGTGTGTGTGTGTATGTTCTTGTTTCTATCTTTTCTCACTGATAGTCAAAGTTGCACTAGTCGGTGCAACATATTCACTATCAAGAAAATGAAGTCCATAATCTCCGATACTAGACACATGCAACCTCATTCTACTTTTCCATGTAGAAAAAATGATCTCTATTCAGCTTTGGTGCTTCCCTCTTATACATCTATAGATCTTAACTCAAGTCCTTTTAAACTTATCACTTCAAAGTAACTAGCTCTGATACCAATTGTTGGTCCACTAAGAGGGCGGGGTGAATTAGAAAAAATCAAAACTTAATGCTTAAAACTCAACTCATTGATTCACTCGGTTGAACTGAATACAGTAATAACCGATTCACCAAACAACTTAATAACTTAACCAATCATACATCTCAAATATGTAAATCAATCATTCAAACTCATTAACATCAGATTAACACAGTTGACCCTGTTAGGGGATTTACCTTAGATCTGTTAAAATCTTCACCCTATTAGGGGTGACCTTGTTAGAGGTCTTTAAACACTCTTTTGGAATGTCACCTACTTCTAGGATTTATAAATAGGATGGTTAAATCCACTTGGTTAAGAGATTTCTCTGTTACAAATACTAATAAGCAACAGTAAAATTTTCATCTGTAAATATAGAAACTACCTTTGCTTGTGTCAGATCCTTTATGCTCAATTGAATACTAGCATCACATACTTCATTTATCTCTTTCTCAGACTATAGATTCTTCAATCTTTCTTTCTCTGTTATTCTTGGTAAATGTTGTTCTCCAACTTCTTCTTCTTCTCTGTTCAACTTGCCAACCTCTCTGTATTCATATTTTCTCTATTTGTTCTCATTCTTTATATAGACATACTTTTGCCTCTTAATATCCTTAATTATATTTTCCATCATTTGTGCTCTATTGTTCGATCATCTTCTTCATAAATCTCAACTCGGTAAACAACTTCACTTTTACCTCGAAACTTGAACTTTTCTTGGAACTCACATAATTAGGTTTAACCACTTGATCTTCACCTTAGATCTCCTCATTGAATTTTCACATTCTTAGATCTTCTAACAATCTTTATTTAATTCTTATCCTCATCCAGCTCATCATCACTTCGCATTAAATTTGATCTTATCATTATTTATAATCAATATCCTATACTCGGTAAAACTTTCTTTGGAACTCAATAACTGTCTTCATTCACTTCTCAGTGTCTAACTCATCTTCAGTGATTGGTGCTTGTCTTTCACTCGGTGTTCGGTAACTATGACCAACTTACATAACTCTATATACCAACTGACTATGTCTAGCTCGGTAAAGTAACTCTTTCAGACATTACTTAACTCTTTGCAATTTCTGACTTAATCAATCAATTGTACCAATTTGATAACATCAAATATAGTAGCAAACAACTATATCAACATTACTTCATCATTTTCTGATCTCTATTTGTCACCCATTTAACTTCTCTTCTTAATATACGGTAACATAACAAAAATCAATAATCAATTGCTTGACATCAATGACAAAACAACAACTGATCTAACCACTTCTACAATCATGATACATAGTATCACTCGGTCTTCATCATCTCCATCACATCTTCATCAGTTGATTAACAAGAGAGAGAGAGAGAGGTAGAGAGAGAGGGGAAAGAGAGATGGGAGAAGGGAGAAAGGATTTAGAGTTTAGGGCTTATGGTTATAGGGTTAGTCAGCTACTATAATTTTTAGAGATTATGGTTATAAGTTTTAGGAGTTTGGACTTATGGTTTAGGAGAGAGAGAGAGAGAGACCTAAACCTTAAAACCTAATCCCTAAACCCTATGACCATAAGCCATAAACACTAAATCCTTTCTCTCTTTCTCTCTTTCCCCCTCTTTCCTTCACCGTCTTTCACTCTCTCCCTCTTTGTTTTATCTTCCTCTTCTCACCCCTCTCTCTCTCTAAACTCTAAACCCGAAACCCTATAACCATAAGCCCTAAACCCTAAATCTTCTCTCTCTCTAAAACCTAAACCCTAAACCCTTAGCTCTATAACCATAATCCCTAAACCCCAAATCCTCTCTCTCTCTCTCATCCCTAACCCCTAAAATATAAACCCGACAAGTCTTAAACCCTCTCTCTCTCTCTCTCTCTCTCTCTATAAATTCTAAACCCTAATCCCTAATCCCTAAACCTCAAACCCTTTAACCATTATCCCTAAACTTTAAGTCATTTCTCCCTTTCTTCCTTTACCCCTCTCTCACTCTCTTTCTCTCTTCCCCGCCTCCTTTCCACACTTTCTATTCCCCCTGTCTCATTATATCCCCCATCTCCCTACCACTTTATTCTCTCTCTCTCTATCAATTTTACCATTGATCTTGGTATAGACAATGGAGAGAGTGAATAAGAGAGAGTGGGTGGGAGAGAGAGATATGGGTAAGGAGGGATAGGGAGATAGAGAGGGAGAGAGGAAAAAGGGAGGAAGAAATGTAGTTATGGAAGGGATGGATAAGATGAGAGACAAAATAAAAGAGATAGATAGATGAGTAAGAAGAGATGGAGGGAGAGGTACACATGGAGAGAGAGAGAGAGTGAGAGAGAACCATAGAGGGGAAGAATAAGAGGCGAGAATCCTAAGGGGGAGAGAGAGAAGTGAATGACCTAGATGGGGAAAGAGAGGGGTGAGATAATGGAGGGGGTAGAGAGAGGTAGATAATGAGAGAGAGAGAGAGATGGGGAAATACCTAGAGATGTGAGGGAGAGTGAGAGAGATGAGAGAGAAAAGAGAGATGGAGGAAAGCATACACATAGGAAATACCCTCAACCATATGTATCATATACCCATACCAATATCCTCAACCATAAACTATGTATCCTGCATTTTATTTCCAAAAACCTATATCCTAAATAATTTATATACCTTGTACTTTATAAAGTAGAGGGGGCGTAATTACCTAAATGTGGGAGATAGGGATCAAAGGAGAGATAGAAGAACAAAGAGAGATCAGAGTAATAAGGGATAGAAGGAGAGCTAGACATGTATGGAGTGAGGTAACTATGAGAGAGAGGTGGAGAGAGAGGGGGAGAACTAGAGAGGGGTAGATAGAAAGGTGAAGTACGTAGAAGGGGAGACAATAGTGAGAGACTTAGATGGGGATAAAGATGGGTAAGATAGACAGAAGGGGATAGAGAGAGGTATGTAATAAGACATGTATGGGGAGGTATAGAGATGGAGAGAGGGGGAGAGAGATAAATAGAGTGGGGAGAGAGAGAGGGTGGGGGAGAGGTGATAACCTAGAGAATAAAGATATAAAATGGGAGAGTGGGAGATGGATATAGATATGGGGATAAAGAGGAAGGGGAGGGAGGGAGGGTAGGTTTGTG
>MU224491.1:2103340-2116000 GCA_018584345.1 Thuja plicata
AGAGAGAGAGAGAGAGAGAGAGAGAGAGAGAGATGATTGTTCTTTATTATGGTCTTTTTAATAAATGAAAAAGGCATTTTTAATGTCAATCATTCTATTCATTTTTGTCCATCAAAATGGATGGAAAAAATAATTGACATTAATCAAAGCATAATGAAAAGAGATATCATAGATCATTCATGTTTCAATATGTGAGATGATGATTTACATGCAACACTTTTTCATAAAATTCCATAAAACTTTGGACAAATTTGAAATTTATTGCATTGTAGTCAAACATAGTGATTAGTGTGTTGTATACATAATTTTTTTAATTGAACATTATAGTACATTTATATTAGATACAGTATATGTTTAATATATAAAATTATTATCTCAACTATATTTAATATTGTAAATTGTGTTCTATATAACATATATTATTAAATATAATTATAAATTAATACAAATTTATATATTATATTTTTACATATAATACTAATAGAAATATTGAATATTTTATATGTTTAGTACTTTTAATATTTATTATTTAAAATTATATTAATTTTTTGGGAAATACATTAAAATTATATTTACTATATAAATTTAATAATTATTAAATACACATTTCATAGATAATATTATATATTACATATAAAGTGTACATAAGGAAAAATGTTGCTACTACCAAAAATCGATGAAACTAGGGCTCTTGTCAGCCAGTATGAAAGAAAATTTGATAGAAGTCTACCTTGGATTCAATGACCAAGATTGGATAGATTTGGTATTGAGCCCGCTGGAGGTGGTTTGGGGAAAAGACATCTTGAATCACCACCATTAGTAGACTCTAATGCAGCTAGGGTTTACAAAAACAATGATGAAGATTGGTGATGCAGGTAGATGAAAAGGGTCATCGTCTTAGGCTTTGCATCCTTCAAATAGTGCATGGATAGATCATGTGAGGGTTGGAGGCAAGCCTTCCCCTGAATCATAGTTTGTTCTTCTGGTATGTCATCCTACGAAGTGTGCCCAAGAGGTTGAACTAGGGATAGTTGTTTTATAGGAAGTGGATGAACATGTAGCTTTATTATCCAAACATGGCTTGGAAGGTAGATTAGAGAATACTGGTTGAGATTGGCAACATTTCATAAATGGATTTCCAACACTTGGCGTCTCATTCTATGTAGCTATATTTAGATTTACCTGTGTGTGATGGGATTTTTTGTTATGGTTTTTTATAAGGTTAAGGATCGGTATTCATAGTTCTATGTGATTACCAATGAGATTACAACAAGCACTTGCTAATGTTGAAACCCTAGGATCCTTTGTTTAATCCTTCCACTAAATATTTCTCTGCTATTCTAATCTGGGTAAGCTTTCCAAACCTTCCTTTGCAGATTTGGTTTGATTCATGTTTTGAAGCCATTGGGAATTCCTCGGGAAATTTTTGGCAATTGATAAAGGCTCTTCAAAATATCTACACACCACTTATACTCACATACTAGTTGAGATTGAAAAAACAAAGAATCTCTCGGTGGAGATCTTTCTTAGTGCCAATTATGAATGTTGGACCCAGATCATAGACTGTGAATGTATACCATTATGGTGTCATAAATGTTACAATACCATTCATGTTGCAACCTTATGTACAAAATGAAGGAATGACAACAAGGCTACTTGGTGGAATGATGTCTCCCCCACCGTTACTCAGTACAAAAGAAAGAACCAAGTGTGGTTGGGAAAGTTGGCACTAAAGCAAAGATGTCATATGGGGAAGAAAACTATATGCTTTCACCAAGTGGATCACAACCTACACCAAGGACTCTAGATGGCCCCTTTCTTTAGGGTTTGATCATGCTAAGACTGCCTCATCACCTAGCATATGGCTAGGAGTTGTGAGAGCTCAGAGATTTTGGCTCTAGAAAATGTAGAAGAAGACACAGGGAATCTAGTAGGGGTTCTAAGAGATGGGGACTTACAAGGAAAATAGAAAATAGTGCAAAGAAAAAAGAAGAAAATGAAGTTATTTTTAACATGCATCTCCACTCCCATGAGAAATGTGGAGAAACTTTGATTTTACAACCAGGTTTAATATTAATATTTTTCTTATTATTGGGATTGTATTTTTTTTGGGTGTGGTTTTGTGGGTTAGAGAATCCCCCTGTTAATAGGTTAGATGTCATATAGTAATAGTTTAGTGGTTTGGGGTGTTATGCTGGTTTCTAGCCAGGATAAATCTATGTGAATATGAATCATCCTTTTTTCTTTATCAATGTATGGGTGTTGCCTCTTGCATCTATTTACATACCAAAAAATATATGCTAGCATACCATTATTTTTAAAACTATAGGTAAAGTACGTTGAGAGATATCAAGTTTTAAATAAATTATCATACCTTCTAAATGATAAATGAGAGCTATGCACAAACAATACATTACTTCTTTATATTAAACGATTGTCATCTTAAAGAAATTCTATAATTTATTAAAAAACTTACATATGCACAAAATGACTAAGGATAAAAGTCAAGATTGATTTTTTAAACAGTAACCACATTTATTTCTATTTACTTGTGACTTTTAAATAAAATGAATTTCTTAATTTTTTAACCCAATCAATAAATTTAAAATGACAAAACTATATAGTAGATATTGAAAAACACCACTTTTCCATGTAAATTTATTTTTTTATATATATTTAAACAGATTTGACATTTTTTTTAAACATATACTAATAATCGATTGTTTACAAAATGAAAATAGAGAGAAAAGTAAAAGAAAAACTTCTCTGAATTAAATTTAAGGGAATATCACTTTTACTTTCATACAAACCTGGAAGAAAAATAAATTAATCAAAATATACATCATTTGAATAATTTTGACAACTCACAAAATCTTTCTCATTCACATGGTTTTGCAAGAGCCCAATAAAATAAGATTATCACAAACTCCTTCCCTCTGTTGTGCTTATTTTGGTCATTGGAAATCACTATGTTACGCTCAGTAACAGGAAAAATGGATCAATTGAAGTAATTCTACATCTTGATCACTTATTGATTTGTAAAATTGTTTGCTAAAATTTTCATGAGCACATTTAATAGTGTCTGGAGGTTGCGGCAAAACCTATTGTAAGTGACATAATAAATTTTTTGAAAGATCTATATGAATGTGGGCTGAGAAATTTTGTGGTGAGTAATATTATTGCACTTGATGCGTACCTGAATAGGCAAGAAATATTATGATTCTAAATATAATCGTTGTCAATCAAGATTGTGCCTATAGAAAGATGTGAAACCTATCTATCATGTTGGAACATGGAAACACACTCAAGCTGTGGGTATCCTATGGGGAGAGTGAATCTATGGGATTACAAGGACGATTCCTTAATGGTACTCACCTATACTAAACTTAAATGAGAAAAGGGATAAAAGGATATGTGTTAAAATGAAAACCTAAAGGGTGATGTACCAATGTAATAATCTGACTTGCAGCTGATATATCTCACAAAATTACTCATAATAGACACTTAAAAACTCACAAACCCAATTAGACACACCTTTCAAATTAACTCTTATGAAAGGTCTTGGTATTCTAATGTTTTGAAAAGGAAAATAATAATGTTTTCTCAAATTTAACATCAAAATGAAAGACACAATAACAGATTTGCACTCTAATATGTCAAATTTTGCATTAAACACTGAAAGGGTATTGACAAAATAAAGGTGAAACACAATATTTAAATCAAATCACTCAAATCAATGCAAGACATAGAAAAAATGAGAAGGAATCAGTCTTTGTATATATATAATCAAGAAATATGCTACAAATCATCCAAGTGTCCAATACCATCTGCCAAAATTTGCTATGTGCAAAATGTTGGCCAAAAGAGAGAACCCCCCAAAAATGAGCTCAAAAAATGAAGATATAGCCCAAGAATCAAGAAGGGTCGGATGGAAGAGAAAAACAAGGAGAGAAAGGGGTCAAACTGTTGGAAACATGAAGTTGACCACCTAAAACCTCCTTACAACTCATATTGCATGTGTGTGCTCCTCAAAACTGATGTACAACTACTCAAAATTGTCTCAAATAACTCCAAAAGCATGCAAAACTAAAAAGGTTGGATTCAATTAAAAAACCTTAAAATAAAGGACCTAACTGGAAGAAACATGAAGATAACTGATCCACAATTGTCCCAAAGCTATGAAAACTAATCTAGAACCAAAACAGCCCTCAAACTGCCAATAATAGCCTCTCAAATGTGAAAGAAAATAAAAATACCCCTATGGCCTATAAACCCATGTCCAGGAAAAAGAATCTCTCCCTTTACCTTATTTAGCTCACCTTTAAATTCCAGTTTACAAGCAAAGCTTTTCCATTTAAACAATTTGGCTAAAAATAATAAGTATATTTAATTAAGCACTTTACTAATATTGATTAAGTAAAAAAAATTATTATTTTAAAATATTAATATATAAATTTAATTAAAGTGACAAAGCATCACATTTAATTAAATTTATGTATTAAAACAAAGTCATGAAGTTAAAGGTTAAACTAGCCTTTCCTTAAGCTCGTGTGTATTAGGGGTTGAAACCCTAAAAGAATTGTCCTAATCTCATCCCATCTTCTCATTTCACTTTTTGTCTTTCCTTTCTTTCCTCTTAAGCTCGTCGCCATGAAGGTATGAATCGGGGTTTCAAGGGCTTGAATGATTATCTCTGGTCTCTTTGCATTTCGAAGGTTCCTCTTGAAGATTTGTTTCCATACAGGTATGGCTTGCATTGAACATCACGACCTTTGTTTCTTTGAAATTGGATCTTTTCTCTCTATATTTATTGGGCACGACCCTCTGTGTTATTTTCATTCTCAAAATTGGGCATCTTCCTTACTGATGATCGTGGCCTTTGCATTCTTTTCTTTGAACCTGGGGTTTCTATTAGACATTTGAGTTTTCAAACACAAATTGCATTCTAAGATGGAGAATAATCGGTTTCATAACACCTTTGTACACCTTATATGTGGCCTCTACTAAATTTTGACTACAACTGATAAAAATTAAATGAGGGTTTTCATTTTCTTCATAAAAGATAATAATGAAAACACACACAAAAAAATTAAAAAAAAAACCTATTTAAAAAGATTGAATAGGACTATGTTTTCCTTGATTGGCTTTCCATGATGTATGTCTATATTTTTGTATGATCTATAATATGTTGTTGCAACAACACCGTGCATTATTTGTAAAATTATATTCATACCCTTGTAATTATGAGCTTGAGATCTCTAATTTCAAAAAATTGGAGATAACAATGAGAGTTTAAATATGGAACTTTGTAGACCGCGGGAAATAAACACACCTTTGCACATAATTTTATTTCTATTGCCTGATCTGGGTGCCTAAAACAAACTCCACAACAACCCTATGGTTTACATCCCTGTATCACCGTGGTAACAGTGGTATATTATAGTTCTCATTTTTTGAAAAAATGAAGAAATTCATGAATAGAAGCAATCTCATTGTGCAAGTCACGATTCACCTCTTCAAACCCTCTGTTACATGCATTGAAAACATAGGGAAAATTTCTCTCTATCTCTACAGTTTTTTTTCTTTAATTTTCCTTCCAAGATTAATGAATTCTAAATTGTTTTTCCTATTGAGCTTTCTTCATGCTTGTTGTACAATTTTGTATATATATGCTTACTTGGTAATACTTTAGCATGGATTTTACTTTAGAAACTAACAACACCCTCATATGGCATCACAGTGCAAAACCCTTCCAAGAACATTGACCATAAAAAGGATCCCAGAAAGTTTCTATTACTAGGAATCGTGTCCACTAATCTTCAAATTACTTTATGGAATTTTCAAGCTTAAAGGTCTGATAACAACACCCTACCTCTTTTCTTAGAAACAAAGACCCGTACTTCTCACTATTTTCTATTTTCTTGAATGTCAAAGCATTTATGATTCTGAAATTTATGATAATGTGTTGCTACGATCATGTTTTCTATCTTTTTTCCTTGACCCAATTTTATTTTCTATGATTTTATTGATTTGGTGATTTATTACAGACCTTCTCCTTATCATTCATTATCTTCCATATTGTAATCAGTGCTTCGTTCTTTCTTTAGTTCTATTGTGTGTCATGGTGTTCACTACTTTGTGTAGCATTTATTTCACTATATGTTGATTGTCATATATATCCCATGAACGTATCTCTTTTGTCAACTGTAACCCTGATTTTACAACCCTGTCAACTGGGTATTTGAATTTTGTCTTTGTTCCTTGGTTGTAATCGTACTTTGAGAGTTTTTTACGCAGTTAAGGTAAGAGGGTCCAAGGAAAATGGACAATCCAACCTTGCAGTAAGAGATACATAGAAGAAACTAAAATATTTAGAGAATTAAACACACAGATCTAGAGTATGACACATATGCACCCTTTTCATTAATAGGTAAAACAATTACAAAGTCTGAAATAGAAATCTAACATGCTCAGCTCAAATGTCATGGACTTATTACAAAGAAAAGCTACTTATTATTCATGATCTATGACTTCTAAACAACCTTCTTCAATATCTTACTAACTTCCCCCCAACTGCCCCAAAATAAGATCCAAGATCCCACATAAATACATGACCACGACCAAACAAGTCAGACTCAAGATTACATTTTCTAAGACAAACAAAATGTGTTACCAACTAACTACCTAGTCGGCCTCAGATATAAATATCTTTAACCAATGGTTAAATCATAAGGAGTGATCTTACAAACAGATCGTCCTAACACACAGACACATAGAAAACTAAGTCATAAGCACCACCGATCAAGGAAATCCAACTGAAGATCCAAACACTAACTAGTTCAGGAACATGAAGAACGCATTCCAAACACAGCCAAAGAATCCATAATAACTTAGGTGCCATAACTCTAAATGAGTTGCGATCATAGGAAAATCTTCCTAATGATCTCTTGAACAAAAATGTATGACCGCAGCCACCAAGGATCTATAGAACTTAGCCGTAAAAGGAAACACTGGAACCAGTGACCAGGAATAGAAAAACTCAAATGTTTTTGGTTTATGCAAGATTGCACTGAAACCCAAGATGGTCCTTCATCAGACACCCAAGGTTATTTGAAAAGTGAGACTCTCACTTTTCTGATGAAGGAAAACCCAATCGGTTTAACTCCACCTGAGAAATCCATGAAGAGTCCTCAACTGGTCTATTCTTCCACTTAACAATATATTCTTCATACTTCTTTCCTCTAGTGCTTCGACCAATTCTGGTATCGAAGATCTGTTCAACCTCCTCATTTTTCTTCTTAGGATACTGTAATTCACTCTTTAATCTATCTCCTTTACTGCTATCTAATTCATGATATTCATACAAATCTACTATGTTGAATATACTTGATATGTCCGTGTCCTCTGGTAACTCAACTTCATAAGTATTCCCTTAATCAAAATTTCTCAACATCTTACAAGGTCACAACTTCTTCATCTTCAATTTACTACAAGTACCAATTGGAAATCTACCTTTTCTCAAGAAAACCATCACTTCATCACCAACTTCAAACTCCTTATGTTTCATCTTCCTATAAGCTCTCTCCTTATACTTATGATTCATGTCTTCCAAATGTTTCTTAACTGATGCAGGAGCATCTTGGGTCCTTGGCAATCCTGCTCAACCAAAAAGATGTTTGCTTTTGCTTTGTATTTTTTCTTCTGTTTCTCAGGTTCTTTCTTTACCGATGGGTCTCGGTGATCTCTTTACCAACGGGTTTTCTGATGTTCGGGTATGCTCTTACCAATGGATTTTCTAATCCTTGGGTATGCTCTTACCGATGGGTTGTATGATGCTCAGGTATGTCCTTATCGACGGTTGCTGATTTTTGGTGATCATCTTCTTGAGATGTTTATCCTAATCTGGCCGACTTCTACATTTAATTTTCATTGCTGAATTAATGTGGGGTCTCTCATTGGGATCTATGTGGACCTAAATCTGAGTCTCTCTTATGGATTTGAGCACTGACCTCTTTGGTGGACTCTTGTATATATTCTTTTGTATGTTCTTAGTTTAGGTAGCAGTCTTAGAGAAAGAAAGAAAATGTTTAGATATTGAGATCGAAGGTCTGTGATCTCTGATGTATGAAGAATATATTGTAATTCATTGAATATATGGTCTAAACTGGGAAGGCCTTACATCCTGGCATGTAATAATTTTGATCAATTAATGATAAAGGATCTCTGTTGTTTCTTCTCTCACTATGTTGTTGTGTTATTTCCACATTGTTGGCAAGGTAGTTTGGTAGTTGGGAGAGCTTTTGGCCCCATCTTTGTACCCTCCTTGCGTTAGGTGGTATCAGAGCATTGGTGAGATCTAAGTTCCTTCTTATAAACCCTAACCCTAGCTGTTATTGTTGTGAGGTAGAAGATTGTGATCTGACCTACAATTGTAGAGGGATTCAAGATTGTTCATGGGAGAGGAAATACAGATCCAGGTCTAGCTGATATGCTTAGATAGATGGCTGCTAGATTGGAAGTTGTTGAGACAACCCAGTGCATAGGAAGACATCTTGAAGATGTTAGTGATGATGAAATTGAAGAGGTTCAAGGTGAAGCTGCACCTGCACCTGTGATGAATCGGGAAGAAGAGAGATTCTTGAGAGCCTTGACAAGTTTGAAATCCACACCTCAGTTTTATCCTCCTGAGTATAGTAGAAAGTTGGATTCTGATGAATTGATTGACTAGATAACAGAGATGGAAATATATTTTTAATATGAAAATGTAGTAGAGGACAAGAAGGTGAATATTGCAAGCATAAAGCTGAAAGTTCATGCATCCCTATGGTGGGAACACCTGCAATTGGATCGAAAGAATAAATTTAAAGACAAAATCAAGGTATGGGATAAGATGGTAAACAAATTGAAGGGTAAGTTTCTACCTTTTGAGTATCAGATTAACCTAATTAGGTGAATGTAAAGTTTGAAATAGAAGGATAAATCTGTAAAAGACTACACTGAGGAATTCTATAGATTGGACATCAGATCTAGACATGTTGAAGATGAAGTGGAAAGAGTTGCAAGATACCTAAATGGATTGAGAAGTTCCATACAAGATGAGATCATCTTGATCAAGATGGAAAGCATTGAGGAGGCATATCAATTTTCCCTAAAATTTGAGGAGAAGTTGAACATGAGATATGAACAAAGAAAAAGAGGTATAGGTGGTAGATTCCCTAGAGGAAGAGGTAGATCTCATGGTGAGAACAATAGATTTGAACCAGACAAGTCAAATTTAGACACATCTCAAGACAAGGAAAAGATTGAATAAAAAGGTGGAAGTTCATACCGAGGAAGAGGTAATTACTCCAAAGGTTGTTATAGAAGAAAAGGATTCCAAGTAACTTGTTACAATTGTGGTGAAGAAGGACATAAATCCTTTGAATGTACACATGCAAGCAAGAAAGGCAGTAGTAGCAGAAATGCATTGGTGCAAGAGGAGTCACCAAATGAAGCTAAGAAGGAAGGAAATCTCATGATCTGAAGGATACTATGGATTGAGAAGGATAAGAAACATCCAGTCAGGAAACGTTTGTTCAAGACCAAATGTAGAGTTGCAGACAAGGTTTGGAAGGTGATTGTTGATAGTGGAAGCTCGTAGAATCTGGCATCTGAGGAAATGGTTTCAAATTTGAAGTTGGATAAGATGAAACATCTGAAACCCTATCAGATCTCATGGATCAAAGATGAACATACATTAATGGTGAGTGGACAATGTTTTGTAAATCTAAAAATTGGAAAGTATTATGATAAGGTGTTGTGTGATATTATGCCTATGTATTGTTGTCATATTTTCTTGGGTAGACCTTGGAAATATGATAGACATGCTATACATGATGGAAGATTGAATAGATATTCTATTTGGGTTGATGGTAAGAAGCATTTTTTTTTTACCTTTGTGTGAGGTCCTACCCCTGACCATCCATTTCAGAGCTGATACTGTTGTATCATATTTATCTATATGATACATTTGTTTTGATACATTTCATTTTTAACCTTTTATAGTATAGATATCATATGATGACTCTATTTTGATGATGCTTAGATGTAATTACACATATGATCCTTAGTCCATGTTGAAATGATTTAAATGTTCTATTTTTATTCGATATTGCAATATGATCATATGACATGTAAATGTGAAATTTGGTTTAAATTCTGCAAATGCTTCATATTGGTAGGTTAGATAAGCGATTTCCATGGTAATGAGAATTATCAGTTAAATATTCATGATTTATCTTGCTCTGAATAGTTATGTATAAATTTTGGTTAAAGGAATATATTATAATGGGAAATAACATGAATATGTGTTTTTCGTTCTTGGACTATTGATGCTTTGTTCAAGTGTGCAGGAGGAATAACCATAGTTTTAGACCGGGGAAACAAGATTGGGCTAAATTGTGAATATCCTTGTGAAACCAAGGTTATCCCTAAAAGGGAAATAACCTAATTTTAAATGTTATATATGTTGTAAATGTGAAGCTGCATGATTTTAAATTTATTTCTTTTTAATATTACTAGTTCTTTTTATAAACAAGTCATGGTGTAAATGTGAGGTGCTTTTGTAGTGTCAATTGACACATGTGTTGTGACATGGCATGCCTATGTGGATTTTTTTTAAGTTGAGTTTTACCCTAGGTTAGTTTGTAGTGTTACCATGTGAGGTAAGTTTGTCTTGATAACCAAGGTCATGAGTACTATTCTTGAATTTCGAATGCAAACTATAAAGGGGTTTTTAAAGGGTTAAAATGAGTCCTTTGAGGTAGTTAGAGTTAAGATTATCTAATTTTTATATAGTACTATGGTTTTGGGGTTTTTTTTCATTGTTTTGAGTGTCAAAAACTCTTTTCTATGCCTTCTTAAATGCCCTTCTAAGGTAGTGGCGAAATTGGGGGAAGGGGAAAAAGGACCCTCACTTTCTCCAAGATAGTGGAGTCCCTTCCATGCATGAAGTTTGACATATGTTAGAAGGAAGGAAACATGCCTCTATCTTCTTGAGGGGAAAGAGGTCGAGTGGGAGAGAGAGCCTTTCAGGGGAAAGGGAGAGGAGAGTTTGGGTTGATTGCCCACTCTCCATTTTGGGAGACTTGTAGTTTTGTTTTTGGAGGATTTGACTAGTTGGAAGGAGACAAGTGAAGGAGAGCTAGGAACTCAAAGGATCATCTCAACAACATCATCCATTTCTTGGAGTAAGGTTGGTACACCTATGTCCATGTGTGGTTTTCTTGCACTTATGTTTGTTTTAGATTATTGTTGAAATTCTACTCAATTCAAATACTTCATGTTTGTGCAATTATGGTTGAGCTATTATGTTGGTGAAAAAAATTTCTTATTGTTCTTTATTGTTGTTTGTTGTTGTTGTGCATGGGAGTAAATTGACTTATCTTCCCTTGGGAGGGAGGAGATAGTCAATTGTGGGTGAAGGACATAGTTGGGAAACCATGTTAGTTGTAGAGTCTCTTCTTAGGAAGAAGAGGGATGTATCATGGATGTATGGGCTCCATGTTTGCCAATGTTATCTTGTGAATTTCTTATGGGGGTGATAAGGGATATTTGGTTGTGTGTTGATGCTCTTGGGTTGAAATATAAAGCCTTGAGAAGGCATGTATATATTTGTGCATAAATGAGGTATTTTTCTTGGCATTCTCCTTCATGTGTATTTCCACCTTCACCCCTAAATTGAGTCCATTTTAGACCCAATTATGCATAAAACTTGGGTAGGAGTTATGTGTAGTTCTTGAGCTGATTTGTGTGTTGTTTCTTGAATGTCATCTGCCCCTTCTTTTTTCCCCTAGCTCGGCGGTGGCCTCATAGAGGCCTAAGCTGGGAGGTGAGCTCCCATGGGATATTCCAAATCTGTTGTATTTTGCAGATTGGTAATTGTTACCTTTGTTGATGGATTAAGTTCAAAGCTGGAGATGAAAGGGATACAGTTTGTTACTATTTTCTTGATGGAGATTTGTGAAGTTAGCTTTAAATCTTAGCCATAGGGCTGATGTTATTGTTAAATGAGAGTGTTGTAATTTGATTATACTTTGTTTTAAAATTTAATTAAGTTGCTACAAATTTAATAGTATGTAAAGGTTAAGTTGTTGGAAATTCTGGAAGTATAATTTCCTGTATGAAATAATCTGTACTAAATCTTTATAAGCAGATTTATTGTTTAATTTTTTTACTATAGAAGATAATTTTGTTTACATTTGATAACAGATGTAATTTTAAGATGATTAAATATCCACATTAAGTTGTACCAAATCTATGCATTTTGTTTATTTTCATGCTTTATAATCTTCCATGTACATGCTATTTTTTTTGTTAAAGTAATACAGTCTATCTGGGTTTATTTCTTTTATATTTATATATCCTTAAATCATTTCTATAAATGGAATATTGTATCCTATATGTATCCCTAATTATTTATATTACAAAATAGTTTAATATTGCAATTTGTACAAAATACAGAAATTGAAGTAATCTATTGAAACAGAATAAAATCATATCTTCAACTCTATTTTTTGTTACTAAACTAGAGAATTTTATAACTTTTGTTGTTGTTGTTGTGTTTAAAATAGAAAGTATATATATATATATATATATATATATATATATATATATATATAT
>MU224491.1:2130434-2153977 GCA_018584345.1 Thuja plicata
AAATTTACCCAAACATTCCTTCAACACTTCATTCAGTAGCCTCATGAAAGTACTTGGTACATTAGAAAAACCAAATGTCATTACCAACCACTCATAGAAACCTTCATTAGTCTTGAAGGTAGTCTTCCATTCATCACCTTCTCTTATTCTGATTTGATGATAACCACTCTTCAAATCAATCTTTGTGAAATACTTAGCTGTCATCCATCCTAGGTAAAGGAAAATGGTACTTGATAGTAATATTTCTTATTGCTCTAGAATCTGTACACATCCTCGATTGTTCATCCTTCTTAGGTTCCAATACTACAGATACTGCACAAGGACTCAAACTTTCTCTGATTAATCTTTTATTCAACAACTCATGTACTTGTGTATTCAATTCTTCATTCTCTTCGAATGTCAACTAGTGAGCTGCTTTATTAGGAAAAATGTCTCCAAGGATTAGATCCATACAATGACTCATACTCTTAACCGGTGGAAAACCATCAGGTACATTATCTGAAACCACATTTGCATACTTATCCAACATGTCCTTAATCTCTTCAAGGCATTCACCGCTCAGATCTAAATCTGCAGTCTTCTTTGGAACAATAGAAAAACAAACATTATCATGTATCATACCTTCCAATAATTTCCTTCCATAAACCATGCAAATTCTAGCACTAGTAGAAATTTCCCCTTTAAAAGGTTCCTCCAAAGGTGAAAATCTATGTTTCATACCATTAGCCACAAAAGTATATGTATTCCTTCTTCCATTATGTATAGCTTGTCTATCATAATGATAAGGTCTACCCAAAAAAATATGGCATACATCCATAGGCATTATATCACATAATACTTCATATGATATTTCCTTATTTTCAACTTAACCCAACATTGTTCACTTACCAACACCTTGTGATCATCTTTTATCCATGCAATCTCATAGGGTCTGCGATGCTTGAATCTCTGTAACTACAACTTGTCTACCATGTCCTCACATGCCAAATTCTTGGAACTACCACCATCAATAATAATTTTACATACCTTACCACCAACAAGACATCTAGTTCAGAACAGGTTCTTTCTTTGTCAAGAGTTCTCCAGCTTTTCATCATAGTACAAGGTTCTCGTGATCAATGTCTCTCCCTTTTCAACCTGATTATTGGTAACCGATTCAAAAGATCCATCTTCTTCCAAAAGAGTTTTCCTTCTTCTACTGTTAGTCCTCTTTATCAGATCCACCGTGTTTGCATTCAAAGGCCCTATGACCTTCTCCACCACACTTGAAACAAGTGCCCTTAAAAACCCTTTTATCATCGCTTCGGTAGCCCTCATTCATATATCCACCTCTATAAGAATTCCTTTCAAGAGTCTTCTCCTCTTTCTTCCCTTTATCAAAGACACCAACTGGTCTACCACCTCTACCTCTCTAGAATCTTCCACCTCTGCCTCTTTTCCTTTATTTGTTTCTTCTATTTAACTTGTCTTCGGCCTTTAGGGCATACTGGTAAGCATCTTCCACATTCCCAATCCTAACCATACTAAGCTCCTCTTGTATTGACATCCTCAAACTGTTTAGGTATCTTGAAACTCTCTCTACTTCATCCTCCTTATAACCTGATCTGGTATCTAATTTGTAAAACTCCTTGATGTAATGGTTCACATTCATATCCTTTTGTCTCAAATTCTGCAATCTTTTGATCAAGCTGACATGATAATTAGAGGGTAAGAACATTTCCTTCATCTTGTTCACCATACTATCCCAAGATTTGATTTTATTTTTACGTCTACTCCTCCTATCATTCTGTAAATGATCCCACCAAAGTGAAGCATGACCTCTTAACTTAGTACAAGAATACTTTATCTTCTTGTCTTCATCAGTACCTTCAAAATCAAAGCACTTGTCCATAGTTGAGATCCAATCCAACAACTCATTTGCATCCAAAATGCTATCATAATTTGGTGGATTAAAGTGTGGTCTTGTATTAACCCTAGTAAGAGATCTAATAAATCTTTCTTCTCCTTAATCTAATTCAGGTTGTTCTTGAGCTTCTCCTTCAACTTGTTCTTCAATTTATTCTTCAGCGTCACTTATTTCTTCAATATGTCAACCTCTCCTATGGGTCATCTCAACCTCTTCCAATCTGGAAGCAATCAATCTCAACATTTCAATAACATTAGGGTTTGCGCCTCTTCCACCTCTAGCACCTCTCCTAGCCATCTCAAATGAATCCTCTGCAACCTTAGGCTAGATCCTTATTTTGCTACCCCACGACAAACCAAATCAGGAATCGCACACTTAGGAGACACGATCTATTCATAGCAAATGAAATCCTTCACTCTGATACAAACTAACACAGTCAAGGTAAGAGGTTCAAAGGAAAATGGACAATTTGACCTTGCAGCAAGAGTTACACAGCAGAAAATCAAAGATTTTGAGAAGTAAACACATAGATCTAGAGTGTGGAACACATATGCAACCTTTTCGTTAACAAGTAAAACAATTATAAAGTCTTAAATAGGAATCTAACATGCCTAGCTCCAATGCCAAGGACTTATTACAAAGAAAACCTACTTATTATTTCTTATCTACGACTGCTAAACAACCTCCTTCAATCCCTTACTAACTTCCCCCCAACTTCCCAAAAACAAGATCCAAGATCCCACATAAATACATGACCGTGACCAAACAAGTTGGCCTCAAGAATACATTTTCCAAGGCAGACAAAATGTGTTACCAACTAACTACCTACTCAGCCTTAGATCTAAATATCTTTAACCAATGGTTAAATCACAAGGAGCGATCATACAAACATGTTAGTCTAACATGTAGCCACATAGAAAAATGATTCATAAGCTCCAATGACCAAGGAAATCCAACTAAAGATCCAAACACAGACCGGTAAACACTTACCAGTTCAGGAACATGAAGAACACATTCCAAACATAGCCAAAGAATCAAGCAGAACTCAGATGCGATAACTCCAAATGAGTTGTGATCATAGGAAAATCTTCCTAATGATCTCTTGAGCACAAATCTACGACCGCAACCACCAAGGATCGACCACAACCGCCAAGGATCTATAGAACTCGACCGCGACAGGAAACATTGCAACCATTGACTAGGAATATAAAAACTCAAATGTTTTTGGTTGATGCAAGATTGCACTGAAACCCAAGATGCTCTTGCATCAGTTTTATATCAAACAATATATTGTAGCTTTGTTCACATACTAATCATTATTTTTTCCTTTCTTGGATAGAAATTACATTTCATTGAAAAATGATTGATTGACGTCTTGACTGTTGATGTCTTAACTATTTCAATGCTTCTTGACAGTTGTTATATACTCTTATTTTAAGTGCATGGAATTGATTTGTATGTTATTGTATCAGCTGGAAGTTATTTTTAGAATGCCCCTTTTCTTATTTTTTGTTCACGCGCTGTCATTCTCATGTCAAAACACTATGGGTTTATATTGAAATTTGATTGTGTATTCTCAAAAGTAAAATGGATGGACCTTTTCTTTCTATTAATCTTCATAATCTTGAGGCTTATGTATTAAACTCTCTTCTCATATTTAATAACTCAATGGATTAGTTATAAATGAAAGATTGCTCTTGAAATTATTATGTTGGTGTTGTTATGACATATCTTTGTCTATTTCATATACTGTCAGTAATCATTAACTCCTCTGTCTTAATATTCCATCTGAATTTCTTATTATCCTTGAAATCTATGTCTTTACACTTTTAAAATAATAATCACTTGATTGTTTGTATGATATATGTCTTTGATAACTCATGTATGAGTGTTGTTCTATCTTGTAGATGATCTGTTGCAAAGACACTCCTTGTGATTAATCTTATCATTTCTTTTTATGCCTTGATATTCAACATGGCTATTTTTTGGAACTACATGTATCATGATTGGACCAATATGTTTATTCCATTTCTTCATGAATATCAATGCATTCTTGTTGGTACGACCTGTCGTCTTCCTGTCGATACTGATGCTTCATTCATGATATTCTAGAAATATACATGTTTATGTGATGCTCCTTGAAATCTAAAATTTCTATTAATCTTGTAAAATGGAAAAACATATGGCTATTCATGTGGATATGTTGTAACAACAATATTGTTCTATCTCTTGATAATCATGCATTGTATATGATAATGTTACTTGTTCATGAACTTGTACTTTCCTTAGTAGATATGTACCTTCATCACTCATGGAAAGCATGTTATGTCCTTCATTCATGCTACCTTGTCTTTATGCCTTCATGATTGATATAATTGTTATGACCACACTACTTCCTGTGACAACAATGAAAGAATGCACCTTGTAAAATGAATGATCATTTTTTAATTATGAATATAACCAGAATGCTCAATTCTAATGAAGGCACATGTACCTGCACATGACACAAACTCATTAAGTAAAACATGTAGTTCTGATTGTTTCCCTTCAAATGCCTTCTTTTTTTATTTCTCTCTATTTGAAAAGAATATTTTTTATTGAAAGTATGCTTGTATGGTAGTCATTTTGTAGAGATGGGGTGTAGATCTTTCATTTCTCTAACATATTTTTATCACCCTGCATGTACAACTGAAGACACGAGGTAAATTGTTTGGAGCCAGCTGATCTAGAATACAACCACAGTCTATCATTCCACAGGTAATGACAAACCTTTCCCCCTTTTCTACATCTTGACTCCTGTAGTTATTACTTTCATTTGCATTATTTTAAGAGTTGTCCCACAGTTTGTGTGGGTTATTTGTTATGTATCTTCTTTTTTAAATGAAAGGCAAGAACTTTTATTGCAAAGTGTACATTGTAAAATTATTTTTGAAACACATTTGCATATGAATGTAATGCTATTCTTTCATAAATGACATGAAATGTTCTTTTCTTTCTGCAATCTCTTCTTTTCAGTTTAAACACTAAGCCTAAATTTTTTTTTTTTTTAAAATGAACCAGATGTACCTTTTACTTTAGTTGATCAGCTACCCAGCTTTGCCTATTTGAGATGGATGCAAAAAATAGGTAACATTTTTGGTGACATATCAAGGGTGTTTTCTTGCTAAACAAATAGACCAGTTTCCTTACACAAATATATTGGGAACAGAGACTCCTTATGACTTAGAAAACTGAAAACTTCTCAAAACTCAAACTGAAAACACACTTGTTGAAACTAAAACACACCAAACCAAAACTAAACCAAGAACATTGCTATTGTATTTCCTTGTAATCATATGGATGAAATTGTGATGGTGTAGGGAAGCGAAATTGATTACATGCACTATACGATGAATATTTCTTTCATGTCGTTATGAGGCAATATGATAGTGATGTCCTTGGCTACTACCACACAACTAAAATTAAAACCAATTGTTTCTATTAGTGTAACCCCTTTTAGGAAATGTGTGTCGTTTATCACATTGAATCAAGAAATATTCTATGTTATGCATGATACATGTTCCTTTGATTGGGTCACGATAGGGACAACAGTACTAACTAAAAACCAACTAACTTAAACTGGACTAAAAGATGTGCAATGAGCACTAAATGAAAACTAAAATTGAATTACCACACTAAAAGAATAAAAAAAACTACCATACTCTAAGCTACTAGATGCAAATCACCAATGTAGATGAAGCCATTGCAAGGTTGGTTAAAGTAGCTACCTGTCTTCTTGATTCTAGAATGTTTAACTCACTCATAAGTAACCATCAAGATCTGAAGTATGAAAAAAAAAATTGATGAAATGTTGTATTGGCTTCTAATGAAGGAAAGGAAACTTATCTTGCCATTCATATCTATCATTTATAACATTTTCTGGAAGCAAATATGTAGAATAGGTTGGTAGTTTCACAACTTCAAGTACAAGCATTATATATAGTGGTCTGCCTGCCTCTAACCTAGCTATATGTCTAATAGGATAGCCTCTTGAACACACAAAAACTAAAAACTCAGTACTAACCTTTTGTTGATTGAGTGCCTTCTTAACATCATTTTCCTGATTAGGACTTTTCACTTCTTTGTTAGCTTCCAATTCTTGAACATCAACTTGTTGCTCCTATTTATTTATGTCATACGGATCAAAGAGAATGATGTATTTCCCAAGCTTATCATGTTGAACATGAAAATCTTTCTCTATAGGTGTTAATCCATCATCCAGGTGGCAACAAAATTCATCCATAATGCTTGAAAATTTATCCTCTTGAATCTCATCATTGATCTTCTCATGTACATGACCATATTCCTGAAAATTTGAAAGCATATTCAGATGCATACTTTTCTGAATAGGTTTTTGTTTTTTATGTTTTTCCTCATATTTCACTAGTTTTGAAACAACATCATTCTGCTCATGATTTAGTATACTCTCAGTGTTATACACTTGTTGATTTGGATTAAAAAAATGCTCTTTGAAAATATGTTGACTGCACTTTAGAATATTGACAAATATTCTCTTGCTTTTCTTCTTGTTCCTCCATAATTGTCTCTGAAATTAATACAGGCATATGTACTTTACTTTCATCAATAAAACCAGGGAGATCCATGAACAAATCAGATATAACTTCATTTAACCAGGTAATTCTTTAAACTAGATAGTAACAACTCTTTTATCATCAAAAGCTTGCATTTCATCATTACGAACCTCTCCAATTTCCTATAACAGACTTGTCATAACATTATCCTTAACATAAAATGCATTCATAGCAATGGGTAAACTATCAGATTGTCCTTCACTCTGCGCCATATTATCTTGATCCACAACTTGAGAAATTTGCATAGTATTGAACTCCTGAGGCTGCACTAGTTTTGAAGAACGTTGTTCTTAAGGTTTAAAATTTTCAACAAGCTCCTCATAGGGTATCAATTGCTCAATAAAAAATTCAATACAAATTGGGAAGGCAAATCTGCTAGGTTGTTCCTTTATGGGTTTGAGAGATGAGGAAGTACTCCTAAAACTTGGAATTTCACAATTAGAGTACTTAGGAGACTCGCCTTGGATGAAAATTGGATTTTTGACCTTAGGAACTCCCTTCTTGGAAAATAAAAATTTTGTTCTCTCATGTTCTTTATTTAACTCTTCCATTGAAAGTGTCAATCCATCATCAAGGCTAAAACAAAAAAATTCCAAGGTAGTGGGATGTTGTTCCTAGTATTTTGCAAGGTTTGAAACAACTTCATTATGATCATGCAAAATTTAATTTCCCAACCAAAATATGCCCATATGATTAAATAACTCTATCTAATGATTTTTTGTTGCACATTCATGTAAAACAAGATCTAAAAAACCTTTTGGTTGTGATGTAGCTACAATCATAACTATGGATTTGTCTTTTGAAGGCTCATTTATAGAAGGGGCCTTTGATAACCCTTCCATCATTAACTCCTTTCTTCCAGGTATTTGCAAAGCATATAACATTGACATATTAACAGGAATATTCTTCATTTTATCCACAATATTAAAAGAAGTAAAACTAACCTTTTGTTCTCCTTTGGAAACAGTAGCATCAATTTTCCCTTGTAAAGGTTGTACTGACACCTTTTTTTGTTCTTTTGTGGGTGCAATGGTTGTCCCCTTGGCAGAATTTGAATATTTTGTGCATTAGAAGGACCTTCTTGGTCTTGTACCTTTGAAACTTGCTAACATTTTCCTTTATAAACTTGTTGGACTTCATCGATAGCCCTTGTTTTGGCTCTAGTATTTGTTGTTGCAGGTTTTCAAGTTTGATATTGTCCACTGTTAACCCCAACATACTCTCCTAGCTGAAAAATCATCAAGGCCACCTCAGATGTACCTTGATCATGCTATGAACCTTTTTGTTAGTGAGCTTCTTGTTGTATATTTTGCTGAGATGCAACATTATTTTGAATTATAAGAGCCTGACTCATCAAGGCCTTTGAACAGTTACTCCAATGATGATGTTGATTGCAAGAAAAGAACCAATCCTCCTCTTGTGCCACATTGACTTGCATTGGTACCATCTCTCTTGAGGTGGTTGGGATTATGGGGTTATAAGGTTGACTAGTCTATTGGGTGAAACCTTTTCCTTGTGTCTGATTTCTAGCTTGATAATTAGGCTTATTTGGATGATAAGGGGCTTGATAGGGTTGTTACCTTTATTTTGTACCTCTCTAGGCTTGTGATCTTGTTTCCATAATTATGAAAATTATTCATCATACTTTCATTTTTCTCCTTAAGCTCTTGATTCTCCTCTCTAAGCTCTTGATGTGGGGTTGTAGCTACGTGTTCTTGGGCTATAACCTGACAATTAAGCACTGAAAATGTTGGAAAAACATCTATAAAAGGTGTTATAGCATATGTACTTGTCTAGATTTTTGTAAAATAAGGCATTAGAGTCCTTGGTGCAATATAACCAACTTGTATCAAGCTATTTATTGCCCTTATGAAAACATCAAATGCTGCTAGTAGAGTACGTCCTCCCATAGACTAAATCTACACTGATATATTACTATTAAGTGCCTTAAGATAAAAGAGGAAATTATAGTCATTGGATAGATTCATAGAATTAGGAATCCTATCCCATGTCCTTTTGAAATTATATACAGGAAAATGGTGAGTAATGCTAAGGTAGAGATCACTCACCAAAATATTGCTATAACATTGTGGAAAATAGACAAACCCAACCACTTTGTATCTAAGCTTGATTAGAATAACCCAATATGAAGGGGTGCAAATGCAAAACCTAGGTGCAAAGGGATGAGGATAAGATATATTTATGTTATTAAGGAATTGATGGGTTTGATTAATTGACTAAAGAAGAAGTACAGATCTGAAAAGTAACTAAGGATTACTATTGAAATGATAGATCTAAAATTAAATGCAAGATTGGAGAAAGATTTGTGCACCTTGAAATGAATTAGGAGGTTATGATCCTTGAAACTACAATTTCCATCCACTTGGAGGTAATAGACTAAAATCGTTATGTATTTGGAACCCTAGCACCTGTAACTCCAGACTGTGAAATTTTGAGCCTCTAACAAATAATTCAACTTTTTAGGTACAAGTTGAGATTTGAATGTACCTCTTTGTTGGCAAATGTGTACTTTCTAATTATGATCTTTGACATGAGCCCAAAAGTGCCCGAATCCAACTTCGCAGATCCTGAAACCTATTCCTTCGCACAGAAAATGGGAAATTGTTTATGGAAAGGGGCTTTCCTTGGTCAAGCCTCAGTTTAGGAATTAACTTGGAAATTGGTATGTAAATGCAAATCTGAAAAGGAAATGAAGGTAAATGTTTGATTCACCTTGTGTAAAACCCTCATGAACGGATGTAGCAATCGTACAAATTCATGAAGATGATTGCATTTGAACTTGGAATGGAGATGTAGGAAAATCAATGATGTCCTCACCAATGCATGAGATCCATGATCACCATCTCTAGATCATGAATATAGTTATGCCACTTGAAGAAGGAACCTCCTTGCGCCACTTGATAATCTCTCTACTTGGCCATCATGGGAGAGAAATCTTGCATCAAAGGAAGGAGATTGACTTTCTTGAATGGATCTATGAAGAAGACTTGGAGACCTTAGATGGATGCCTTGCCTTCACCACTTGAATGCTTCAATGCCTATGCTTGTTGGCACAATAACATTATCTATGCTTCTATATCTTGTATATGTTGAAAAATGAGGGGATAGAGCATCCTTTTATACTCATTTTGAGATTCAAATGTAGGCAAGCCGACCCAAAAAAAGAAATGAAAAAGACATAGGAGAAGGGTCCCCACATCGGGCTCTAGGCCCAAACAAGGAAGACCCATAGGAAGTGAAGTCAAAGTTTGACCTCACCCCTGGGGGTGATGTCAAATTTTGACCTTACCCCTAGGTAAAAGTGCCTTGGGTAGAGTGAAGATCCATGGGGGAACATTCATGGCCATCAAAGGCCGAACTTGTTAAAACTAAATTTACCACAAGTAATTGTGCCTCATTGTACCTTTCTTATAAGCTGAAAAACACCAGATCTGTTGAAAACCATAGAAATAGAGTTGTCAGGTGCTGAAAATTACCTTCTTGAAGGTTGTAAACTTCTTATTCACACCAAAATAGCAGAAAAAATGTATAGCTAGAAAGAAATGAATATTAGTTTGAACTCCCACCGGTCATGCCAAAAACTATTGTCAATCAAGATTGCGCCTATAGCAAGATGTGAAACCTAGCTATCTTGTTGGAACATGGAAACACTCTCAGACTATGGGTATCCTAGATGGCGAGAGTGAATCTCTGGGATTACAAGGTTGGTACCTTAATGGTACTCACCTATACTAAACTTAAATGAGAAAAGGAATAAAAGGATATGGTTGTAAAATAAAACTCTAAAACCTAAAGGGTGATGCGCCAATGTAATAATCTGACTTGCAGCTGATAAAATTCACAATATTACTTATAAAAGACACTTCAAAACTCACAAACACAATCACACACACCTTGAAAAATTAACTCTTATGGCAGGTCCTGGTATTCTAATGGTTTAAAAAGGAAAACAATAATTTTTTCTCATATTTAACATCAAAATAGAAAGACACAATCACATATCTGCACTCTGATATGCCAAATTCTGCATTAAACATAGGATGTTGTCAAAATAAAGCTAAAACACAATATTTAAATCAAATCACTCACAATCAATGCTAGACACTGAAAAAATGAGAAGGAATCAGTCTATATATATCAATAATCAAGAAATCTGCTACATATCATCCAAGTGTCCAATACCATCTACCAAAATTTGCAATATGCAAAAGTTGGCCAAAAGAGAGAACCCCGTAAAAATGAGTTCAAAAAATGAAGATATAGCCCAAGAATCAAGAAGTGTCAAATAGAAGAAAAAAAATGAGGAAAAGGGGTCAAACTGCTAGAAACATGTAGTTGACCACCTAAAAACTCCTCAAAACTCATACTCCATGCTTGTGCCCCTCCAAACTATTGTACAAATGCTCAAAAATTCCTCATATAACTCCAAAATCATGCAAAACTAAAAGGGTCAAATGCAATTAAAAATCCCCTAAAACAAGGGACCTAACTAGAAGAAACGTGAAGATAACTGATCCAAAATTGTCCCAAAGCTATGTCAAACCAATCCGGAACCAAAACTACCCTCAAAATTCCAATAATATCCTCTCAAATATGAAAGAAAATAAAAATCCCCCTCTGGCCTTTATGCCAATGTGTAGGAGAAAAAATCTCTCTTTTTACCTTATTTAGCTCACCTCAAAATTCCAGTTTACAAGCAAAGCTTTTCCATTTAACCAATTTGGCTAAAAATAGTATGTATATTTAATTAAGCACTTTACTAATATTGCTTAAGTAAATATTTTTTATTATTTTATTTTTTAATATATAAATTTAATTAAATTGACAAAGCATCACATTTAATTAAATCTGTGTATTAAAACAAAGGCATGACATTAAAGGCCAAAATAGCCTTCTCTTAATCTCATGAGTATTAGGGGTCAAAACCCTAAAATATTTTCCCTAATCTCATCTCATCTTCTCATTTCACTTTATATCTTTCATTTATTTTCTCTGAAGATCGCCACCATGAAGGTATGAACTGGGATTTCGAGGGCTTCAATGATTATCTCTGGTCTCTTTGCATTTCGAAGGCTCCTCTTGAAGATTTATTTATCATCTACAAGTATGGCTTGCACTGAACATCATGACCTTTATTTCTTTGAAATACCTGATCTTTTCTCTTTTTATTTATTTGGGCACGACCCTCTATCTTATTTTCTTTCCCAAAATTGGTCGTGTTCCTTACTGAAGATCGTGGTTTCTATTATACAATTGAGTTTCAAACACAAACTGCATTCTAAGATGGAGAATAATCGATTTCATAACAACTTTGTACACCTTATATGTGGCCCTCCACCTGATTTTTACTACAGGTGATAAAACTTAAATGAGGGTTTTCATTTTCTTCATAAAAGATAATAATGAAAACACAAAAAAATAAACCCTCTCCTCTATTTAAAAAGAATGAATACGACTACATTTTCCTAGACTAGCTTTCCATGATGTTTGTTTGTATTTGTTGTATGTTCTATAATATGGTGACTACAACAACACCATGCATTACTTGCAAAATTCTATTCATACCCTTGTACGTATGAGCTCGAGATCTCTGGCTTCAAAACATTGGAGATAACTATGAGAGTTTGAATCTAGAACTTTGTAGACCACGGACAATAAACACACCTTTGCGCATAATTGTCTTTCTATGCCCTAATAGGGGTGCCTAAAAAAAAAAACCCACAATAACCCTGTGGTTTACATCCCTCTGTAACTGTGGTATCTGTGGTATATTATAGCTCTCATTTTTTGGAAAACAAATGAAGAAATTCATGAATAAAAGCAAGCCCATTGTGCAAGTCACGATTCACTTCTTCAAACTCTCTGTTCCATGCATTGAAAACACTGGGAAAAATTGTCTCTGTCTCTGCAGTTTCTATTCTTTAATTTTCCTTCCAAGATTAATGAATTCTAAAAAAAAAATCCTACTGAGATTTCTCCATGCTTGATCTACAATTTTGTATATATCTTCTTACTCGGTAATACTTTAGTATGGATTTTACTTTAGACAGTAACAACACCCTCATATGGCATCATAGGGAAAAACCCTTCTAAGAAAAATGACCATAAAAAGGATCCCAGAAAGTTGCTATTACTAGGAATCGTGTCCACTAATCTTGAAATTACTTTATTGAATTTGAAATCTTAAAGGTCTGATAACAACACCCTACCTTTGTTCTTAGCAACAAAGACCTGTACTTCTCAATGTTTGCTCTTTTCTTGAATGTCAAAGCATTTCTAATTCTGAAATTTATGATAATGTGTTGCTACTATCATGCGTTATGTCTTTTATGCTTGACCCAATCTAATTATTCCTTTGTCTTTCTTGGATAGCAATTACCTTTCATTGAAAAATGAATGATTGATGTCTTGACTGTTGATGTCTTGATTGTTTTAATGGATCTTGACAACTATTATATACTCTTCTTTTAAGTGCATGAAGTTGATTTTGATGTTATTGTATCAGCTGAAAGTTATTTTTAGAATGAACCTTTTCTTATTTTGTTGTTCACGCACTATCATTCTCATCTCAAAACACTATGGGTTTATATTGAAATCTGATTGTGTATTCTCAAAAGTAATATGGATGGACCTTTTCTTTATGTTAATCTTGAAAATTATGAGGCTTCCATATGAAACTCTCTTCTCATATTTAACAACTCAATGGATTAGTTATAAATGAAATATTGTTCTTAAAAATATTATATTTCTTCTGTTATGACATATCTTTGTCTATTTCCTGTACTATCAATGATCATTGACTCCTTTGTCTTAATATTCTATCTAAATTTCTTATTATCCTTGAAATCTATGTCTTTACACTTTTAAAATAACAGTCACTTGATTGTTTGTATGATTTATGTCATTAATAGCTCATGTATGAGTGTTTTTATATCCTATAGTTGCTCTGTTGTAAAGATACTCCTTGTGATTGATTCGATCATTGCTTTGGCTGCCTAGATTTTCATCATGACTATTTTTTTGGGCTGCTTGTATCATGCTTGGACCAATATGTTTATTCCATTTCTTCATGAATATCACCACATGCTTCTTGGTACGAGGTGTCATCTTCCTATTGGTTTTGATGCTTCATTCATGATATTCTGGAAATATACATGTTTATATGATGCTCCTTGAAATCTAAAATTGCTCTTAATCTTGTAAACTAGAAAATCATATGGCTTTTCATGTGGATATGTTGTAATAGCAATGTTGTTCTATTTCTTGATAATCATGCATTGTATCTGATAATGTTACTTGTTCATGAACTCGTACTTTTCTTATTAGATATGTACCTTTCATCACTCATGGAAAGCATGTTGTGTCCTTCATTCATGATACCTTGTCGTTATGCCTTCATGACTCATAATTGTTATGATCACACTACTTCCTGTGACAATAATGAATGAATGCACCTTGTCAAATGGATGATCATTGTTGAATTATGAATAACCGGAATGGTCAATTATAATGAAGACACATGTACCTTCACATGACACAAACTCATTAAGTAAAACTGTAAAACATGTAGTTCTTGTTTCCTTTCAAATGACTTCTTTTCTGATTTCTCTATATTTGAAAAGATAATCTATGATTGAAAGTATGCGCATATGGTAGTCATTTTGTAGAGATAAGATCCAGATCTTTCATTTCTCTAACATATTTTGATTACCATGTAGGCACAATTGAAGACACGAGGCAAACTGTTTGGAGCCAGTTGATCCAGAATACAACCACAGTATGTCATTCCACAGACAATGACATACCTTTCCCCTTTTTCTACATCTTGACTTATGGAGTTATTACTTTTATTTGCATTGTTTTAAGAGTTGTCCCATGACTTGTGTGGGTTATTCATTATGTATCTTCTTTTTTAAATGAAAAAAGTGTACTTTGTAAAATTCTTTTTGAAACACATTTGCATGTGAATGTAATGATATTCTTTCATAAATGACATGAAATGTTCTTTTCTTTCTGCAATCTCTTCTTTTCAGTTTGAACACTAAACCTGAAAAAATAAATTAAATGAAGCAAATGTACCTTCTACTTTAGTTGATCAGCTAACCAGCTCTGCCTATTTGATATGGATGAAAAAAATGGGTAACAATAATTGCATCATAAAACTCTATAGAAAATCATTGATGGAGAGTACAAACTGTATGAGGACATTTAAAGGAAATATCTACAAGCTAATGGGGGTTATTGACACTATAGAGGAGAAGCAAAAGAAGAAGAAGAAGAAAAGGCAAATTTGAGACCCTATTTGGGTAGGAAAGAGTATTTGCCTTGTTTTGTTATTCATGTGCACACAAAGTATATATAACACTTTCATGCATTAAATTCTCACTCGTTATACAAGTCTATTGTGCTTCCACTGCAATGTTTGTAACTACATACATTTCTTTTTTATATACAGGGGTTTATTAGCTCTATGTTGGGACAGTATAAGACGCCTCTAGGTGTAATAAGATGCTTCTCGACATAATTATATATTGGATATATATTGTCTTAAATTATATTTAATAATTTTTAATATAATATATAACAATAAATATAATCATTATATTATTTAAAAATAAATTTACCTAATATGTAAGTTTTAGGATTAAAGTGTGATTTGAAAGGTCAACAAAAATTATACACATATTTTAATCCAAAAGCTTATATACTGCTTAGATGTGAAAAAATTATACCAACTAAATAAATTTGCATTATATAAAATATAAAAATATAATAATAATCTCATATTTTTATTATCAAGTGATAAAAATGGTATGCTAGGTTTCTTCTAAAATATTTGTATAATTTTTAATTTTTTAGACAACATTGTCAAGTGTACAACTAGTATTTTGTGGGATCATTATACTACAATAAGCTTCACAAATTAGGCATCAATAACTCACTTAAAAGAACTTTAAGAGTCATGTGGCTTGAGAATTCAAAGTTGAATGCTTAACATAAATGCCTAAAATTTGTGCAATATATCACATTTTGATTTTATTGTTTAAGATATTTTTTTAATAAATTAATTAGATAAATACATAACACTAAAGTTATGTAAATATATCAAACTTTTACAAATCGAATTAATTCCATAATATTAATATAGATAGATATGAACATCTCTTTTGAATTGGAAATTTTATGCAATGTGTCAAAATTGTATTATCTATTAAAATTGAAATTTATGTTGTATTTTAAAAATTGAGTTGAGAAATTTAAACAAAATATCAAAAAAAATTAGAAAGAAAAAAATAATTTTAATCATAATATCTCTATTTCAATTTGAATCAAATTTTATGTAATATAATAAAAAAAATTAAATCTTAATAAATAACTAATATATTATAACAATTAAGTTTAACTTTTCCAACTCATTTTTTAAATAACACAATGTACTGGAAAACTTCCAATTTAAAAGTAGAACTTTATGAAACTAAAAATAACAAAAATCTTCAAATTGAACAAATAATCACTTATTGGGGAACCGTACCAGTAGTCATTATAGCTTACTTAGCGCACTCGTAGAGCCTAAACTATACATTGGATTTTGATCTTTTTTTTGTCTTTGTAGATGACTTAGCTCATTTAAAAATATTTTTTGGCTTCTAGACATTAACGAAGCTCCCTTTAGAATTCGTTACGCGTCAAAGGGTCAAAAAGTGGTAATTTCAAAGTGTTGTTTGATACCTACTTAAAGATGTCCCAAGAGTCGTGCACTCAAAAATGCTAGTACTTATGGACAAATGTCCCACTAGTCATTGACAAATGGCCTAGTAGGGGTGCACAAATGAGCCAATTATGAACCAGAAAAGCTAAAAAATTATTAGTTATTAATGGGCTTTTGGTTATCATTTTTTCGCCTCCTTTAAACTTAGTAATTAGGTCATGTGCAAGTGGAATGTACCACTATGCGCTTAGCTACTTGTACTCTTCCCCTATACATTCAAGTTTTAATTCAATTAAAAAAATAGAATGTGTGCTCAAATACTTCAACATTTGTACATGCTCATAGTTACTATGCGCTTAGCTACTTGTACTCTTCCACAAGCTGAAATGACTACAGTATTGAGCCCTCCTAACATACCGTGTCATGCCCAAGTAAGAGTGGAGGAAAGCATCAGCTATTTTGATAAGACAACTTAAATACATATATCTTTAAAATATAAAGAAAGATCAAAATTTTAATATGTAAATGACTGTCAAATTTAGAATAACAGATAAAAATAAGAATTTTTATTAACAACCTCATGTCATTACAATCCAATTTAATTGTAGAATACCTCTTCATAATAGGGGAAGAGTACCACTAATAGAGCATGCTCCAACAGTAAGTGCAATTTTTGTGCACCCAACCCCCTAATTACTAATATTAAAAGAATCTGAAAAATGATAACTAAAAATCCATTAATAATTTTCACATGTACCGATGTCAATAGGGCGGTGTTGAAATGACAAGGCCAAACAGTTCTCATGTTGGAAATCCATGTTTTCATACAAAGATAATTAAAAAATGGTAAAAATCTGATATATATAATTTAGATTATGTGAATGCGCGGAAGTAATTGTTTCCCTAATAAAATGAATGATATTGTTAAAGTAGATCAGATTTGGAAGATATACGATGTATTTTGGCTTGCACTAATGATTTATGTAGCTCACCAAATGAATTGATATCAATCTAATGTATATATCATATGAGGAGGCATGTCTTCAAAGAGATGTGCTCCTCTCCAATAGATCGGTTGTTTATAAACAGTGATTAAGACTTAATTTATTTTCATGCTTAACACATAATTAGTTAATACTAAATCAATTTCCATAATCGATATTAGTTAACATATGATCATAATCGATTCACAATCAGATTCAATACATCAGTTGATTCACATAATAGATTGCTCTTGATCGATCCAATGCATGATCGACCCATTTGATCATTCGGTCAATAACATAGAAGATCGGTGATTTTCAATGACAAATATAATCATCTTCAGAATTACAAGATTTATATAATGACCACAATCGTGTGTGTGTGTGTCCATATATATATATATATATATGATTACTCATAATCATGGTATGATTAATATGATCAAGGAAAATACATAGATCAGTATATATGAAAAATATAGATATCAAATGTTCACTTATCCATTTGATTTAATTAGTTGGATTAATCGAAGCGAAGCTACCATAACAATATCACATATCATAACAGTATCCATAATTATGGTATGTGCATTTTCATCATGTCTCATGATGCCTACCATAAGGATATCTGATCATGGCATATCCACGGCTATTAAGTCACATAATATCCATCATGATTATCTCTGCAAAAATCATTTTGGTTTATCTAATGATATCAAGCCTCATGATATCTACCATAATGTCCTAAGAGATGTTAACTATCATGACATGTCCACGGATATCACGTCTCATGATATCCATCATGATAGTGAATTTGATCATTGTAAAGACGTCACCTTATAATATCAACCAATTACAAGTGTTCATCATTGAAAAGATGTCACCTTTCAACGATGTTCACAGGGACCCATAAGCCCATAAAGTCACGGAGTCACACACATGACATCTACCATGAACCATATTAGGGGGTGGATCCACCATGGCTACTTCCAAAGGGTGGAACAAGGCTTTCACTTTAAACTTATCTCTCATGGAGAAGAATCCAATAAATTACATTTCAAGAAATCACTAATGCTAAGATTCCCTCTTAGCAAGGGCTTCATTCTCCACAACTCCAAGCTAGTCTCAAAATGCATAAACTTTACTTTGGTAGGAGGCTTGGTGAGAATATTGGTCATTCATTCTTCAGTGATAATGTACCTTGTCTAAATACTAAAGAAACCATCTCTCCATTATCTACTCCCTCTGAATCACTATGATCAAAATCCTCAAAGATTAATTTGGGAGATCCTCTAGTAGCTCCCTTTGTTATGGAAGCATACATGGTCTTAATCATGAAAATTTCTTGCTCCAAGAGACTCTCATCATCTAGTACATGATCATTTACACCATGTTAAAATTTTGATCACAACATTATTCGTAGGAGTAGTTTATTGTACACAAATGTACTTATCTGATTCCATAGTAACATGAGTGAATGTAATAAATTGTGGATTTATCCCCAGGCTTGGCAACACCAAACATTCATGATAAGGTGGCTTTCATCTGAAGCTCCAAGTACATGCATCAACCTCTTGACCTTCTCGTCCAAGGTTGCCTCTAATAGATTGTTAGACTCCCTCTGAATCAGATTTCCATCTTCAATTCAGTTCCATAACTACAAGTATCAATTTTTCTTTCCCTTAAATGCAATTTCTTAAGCTTCTTGATCTGTCCTAAAGGCATTCCAAAGAGAGATTACAAATAGTTCATAAAACTAAACAATCCTGAAGGGAAATACCAATGATAGAAGCATACAAGATTTACTATCTCAATGTTATAGCATGAATTAATGACTCGGAAAATTCATGAACATTATTCAAGAGTATGAAATACTTATCTCTATATATGTATGATACTCGTGGGAAATTCACAGCAAACTCATGAGAGACTGTTGAGCACCCTGCATCATTTAATGCCCCTATTACAACACGATTCCCATATGGTTTGTTTCTAGGAAACGACTACACAATATGCTTCACATTAGCCAAAGTTTGGAACCGACTCACGACAATTAAGGGACTAACGAAGCCAAACCCACTCTGCTAGTAATGGACCCCAATTTACATAATCTTATGGACAACAGTTTCACAATAGTATTGATTTGCTCAAAAAAACATTATATCTAGAGTCTGCGATATGCCAATTATCCCTATATCGGGTGTTTGTTTTGTGTTCAGTCTGTGGATCCAAAAATTTGCTTCTTTATTATTTATATAATTCCCTACTCACCGTGACCAACAACTCAATTGCAAACGAAAATATACTCGAAGATGTATACACTGCTCCACCGGAAAATACAACAAAAGTATACAATGATCCTGACCACCAAGGAGCGGCTCGTAGGAGATGTGTGAACACAATCAATAGCAAAGTGATAAACATTGCTAATTGCAGAGTGTCATCATTAAGTGCCACATCCTTAGCATAATTACATCCTACAATTTGAGCAAACTAAGAACATATCTGCACAGTATCATATGTTCATCTACTAGTTTCTAAGAGTGACAACAACACTCTTCCTCAGCACTGCGATCGCCTGCAAAATTCATGCTGATATCTATTGTGAAACAAAATAACTAAATTTGATATCATCTGTAGAAGGTGACAATACACATTACACAAAAAATAATTTATGTTTGCAGAGGCTACCCAATATCAACACCATACATAACATATATTATAGTAACTACAGAAATCACACATCATCATCATCGCAACAACTGTTATTAGTTTGAACATCATCATCATCAATTCGATACTCCAAGATAGCGTACTCACAAATAATTGGCTGGAATAGACCATAGTGACTACAATCGATTCACATCCTCATTGGAGTTAAACAATTTCCCAGAGATCAAATTCTCAAGCGATCAAGCATTGAAGTCTCCTTATCGTATTTCTTTACCACAAACATTAAACTCATCCCATCGCATTTTAACCTCAATGAATGCTTTCTAATACAGATTTCATCCTTCAGGTCTTGTTTCCCTTAATGAGGATTGAATCTTCACCAAACCAAATTTCAATTTTCATGGTTTTTGAGCGCAGGCAAACACCCAAGTTGTCATTTTTTAATGGCTTCATTCAACCAACCGATTTTATACCTTCTTGCACTCTATAATTATCGTCTCTTTTCATTCCCAGTGCTTCCTTTGATTTGTCACGACTCGACCCTTGCGACTCGTCATTTTTGGATTTATCATGCGACATTTTGACTATGTTGACCAAGTCATTTTGATTCGACTAGATCATTTTCCATAAATGCTATGTTTTCTAGTTGATCTTCTCGTTGTGGTTTTAATTAGCGGTAATTATAAACCTTAGATAAGTTATGATGAATAATATTGTGAGGATTGCTATTATATCATGATGTTTAATGGATGTTCGTGTTATGATTTCATGCATATATGATGAACTATGCTGTAATTTCAATAAATGTGTTGATTATGGATATTGGCATTTAAATGAAATATTTTAAACTTTTGATTAATGATTAATCATGTACTGATACAGAGTTTCGGTTTCGAGTATGTCTGTTTGGATGCAGTATGAAGGCAGGAGTGTGGTTGAGGTAGAGAAGGCTAGCTCCTAGTTCTGGAAAGTACTGATTGTCGGGTTGGTCGGATCCATGCACACACCACCTAAAAACATTGTGTTGTTTCTTTTATGAAATCTTACATTTAGTGTTATCTCTCTAATACTTCTGTGAATGATGTTATTAATATAATGGTTCTTGTGTGTGCTCATGTGCAATTACACTTGTAATGTATATGTTTTGGAAATTTATATTTTAGAGCTAATTTTATTTTGTTGAATGTAAACGATGAATTTGGGCATGAATTATTTTTATTTATTACCGTAAATGGTTGGATGAGGGGAGTGGAGGCGTAGATATTAAAAGACCACACTCCATATTTGGAGGCATGCTCTTTCTCACTCGAAAAAGGTGGAAATTGGTTTTGGGGGAAATCTTGAAAATAAACGGGAGATTGAAAGGAAAGGGAAACGATCTGCAGCTGGGAAGTGGAAAGGAGAAGAGTGGCTGGTGTGCGTGGGCATGCAAGGAGGACATCAAGTAGATCCTAGCTCGTGAAGTACAGGTTCCAATTATTCTCGAACTACTCTGTCTTTTCTATGGAAGTTTTGGTTGAAAATTATGTTCTGCGTAGAAGCATGTAACTTTAGATTTCCTTAGCATCTCTTTGATCTCTCGAACCAATTCTTGTTTTGGAATTCGTCTTTTTTTTGAGTTTTAGCTGCAACGGTTGAAGTGAACTGTATAAACAGTGGTCACCTATAAGATGGAACGTAAGCCATATGCAGCCATTGCTCCTTTCGTTGATAGCATAGTCTTGTTCTTTAGCAGTAATGTTGTCAATCTTAGTAGGAATCGGTGTTATGTTCTTTAATTCTCTCACCCATGTAACTTCCTTTAGAACAGTTTGCTGATGTCGCCTTTTCCTGTTGAAAGCTAAACTTGCATTTTAACATGCAAATTGACTTGCCTTGCATTACTCTTATGCTATTTTGGCAGTATATGGTTAAGCCTTATTACTTACCTGCTAGAATTCTGCGTGATTACCTCAGGAAGAGAAGGAATTGATCCCAGATTACATGGAAAGATATGCGAATATATATATATAGATATCGCTCCCTCTATTTTTTGGCTGTTAGTTAACTCCACAAATGCTTCTACGTATGCATTCTTCTTTGTTTGTTTCCATACGCACTACTCTGTTTCAGCCGGTAGTAGGAGCGTGTCATCTTGAACTCTCTGTTTGATAGGTTAGGTGGTCATTACCTTTGAGTAATTAAGTAATGCATTTGATTTTAACTCTCTGCGATAGTTGGCTGTATGTGTTGGAAAATGCAGTTGATTTTTGGAACACAGTTGGTTTAGGAGTTTTCCTTGCTGAAACGACTCGGCAGTGATTTTGGCATGTTATTGTTGGCTTCTTTTCTTTTTCCCAAGCCGTCGTGTGTTTCTTGGGCCATTGTTATCTCGGCTTAGCTTATAAGCCCAGTATATTGTTCTCCTTGTGTTTTAAGATCACTGGATATTGTTTCGATATGAATGAAAATACCTTAGAGCATATTCGGAAACCGTAGCGTAAGAGATGTTTATTGTTAAGCTTAAATGTTCTCTTTTAAGTGGTGATATGCAATTCTGTGCAAAGGGAAGTTTTATTACCTAACTGTGTAAATCGGAAACCTTAGTCTTTGGAAACACCGTGGAATTCATGAATTGTATGTATAATCAGTTCCATGATGTGCATTTAGTTCGAAACATTGTTCAAGTATACTATGCTAAGTATATTTTTATGTTGTATAACAATACATTGTTGTATATTTAAGATTCGTTAGGGGTGAGCTGTGAGAAGCCTACTGCCTGTAATCATCTAAATGAGGATAGTTAAGTAAGACTGGCTGAGAATTACAGTTACTTATGATAGTGTAATTGAGTAGTCAAAATCTTAATTTAGGATACTTTACTTTTCATGATAGCTGTGACTATGTATTGATGTGTATGTTTTCATGGGAGGGTGTCGAATGTAGGCAAACCAGAGGAGGGTAGAAATAAATGTTTATATCTGCCTGCCAGTAGAAACTTGGCGTAATTTGCTTTGGCCAAAGCATGTTTGCATATGTACTTTTCTATATGTTGGTTATCTGATCCATCCCTCTGCCACATCCGTGTTAGATCTACTGTTAGACATATGTGTTAGTAGAATGTTCACGGCTGCACCAGATCCATCCGACCTTTCTGCGCCGGTTGCTAGGCTTCTCGGGCAAGGGTCGGAGTGTTCTTCGTGATAGGAAGAACCCCGAGGGAGCTAACCACTCCGTGGTTGGGCAGATAAAAGTGCTTGAGCCACACTCCTGTCTCGTGATAGCAGATGGACGCGTGTCCGATGGCTAAGGAGACAGGGACATACAGATGGACCGAGGTCCGAGGTATTTTTCTTTTGTAGTTGTTCTATGTACTATTTTATATCTTATTATCTTTGCTTCATCTATGTACTGAGATGAGCTGATGTCTGGCATGCAGGTCGACATCCAAATCACTGTGTATCACTTAATTGAAATAATCTATTTTGTTGCACTTAAATTGTTTGGAAGTCCGACATGTGGTCGACTTTTCCTTATTGTAATCGTCATAGCAATGTTGGTCATGTGATGACCTAGATATTCATCTTTTATGATGTCTTTATTGTACTTTGTAAATTAATGAAGTACCGACATGTAGGTCG
>MU224492.1:37017-48460 GCA_018584345.1 Thuja plicata
TTTTTTTGTCACACAAATATACTATCTAGGCCACATTATTGTCATGTAGGAATCCACATTGACTTGGATAACTCAAAGTGTTCTAATATTGGCCAACTCATGCAACGTCACCTAGTTGTTTATATTTTTTGGGCTAACAAGTTCTAGACCCTAGGTTCTTAGATTCTCTCACATTTATAAGACCCTCATTCAAATCATGAAAACTAAATAAAAATTCCTATAGATACCTATAAACTAATGTGCTAAGGAGTTCAAGTACATTCTCTCCATAATGTATATTTGAATTTAAGGTCAGTTCAACCCATATACTTCTTTGTGAATAAGGTCAATTCATATAACTATTCACTTAAAATAATTATAAAACATGGGAACCCAATGAAATTTTAATAAGATACCTAATGATTTGTAATTCTATTACATCTATGATGAAAAATGATGTCATTTCTCAAGTTGTACTAAAAATACCACTACATTCTAGGTAAGGATCTACTATCATTCATTATAATCACTAGATACTTCATTTTCTACAAATACATAGTACGATAGATAATCCATGTGACTTGAAGGGGATTCCATACTTGCGATAGTTTCATCTACTGACCAAGGAAAAAAAGATGAACTTGACAATAGGGTAGTAGACTACCTCAAGATACTTCTAGTTCATGTCATCATTATAGTATGGAATTTACATGACTATAGTCTTTTTGACTAGGAAACTCTTACTTAAGTACTTATACAAGTTGATATTCTTTGTTAGGATATATCTTGGAAATAAAGGTAAAAGCAATAAATTATTAGGCAATTATAAATGAGTGAACTCCAAAAATTAGAATATGTATTTAATCTCAAGACATATGATGGTTTGGAAGATCCTTTTTTCCCCTTAAATATAGACATTACTAGGTAGGGTGAACCCCTTTATTCTAATTAAAAGAACACATGCAAATATTAAGATTAAGCATAAATTTACATGAAATTTTATAATATTTAAATTACATGCATGTGAATGTAATTTGAAATTATGTTCATTTTTTTTTATCTTAATCATAATGAAAATGTTTAACTGAAATGCAAATTATGTGATATGATATGTTTGTATTTAATGTTCAATGTTTAATGTTTTATTGAAATACAAATTATGTGATATGATATGTTGGTGTTTAATGTTCAATGTTCAATATTTAATGTTTACTTGAAATGCAAATTATGTGATATGATATATTGTTGTGTAATGCTTTCATCTAACTTACAATGTGTATCGTCAGAAAATGGAAGCACTTCCATTTAGGACTGGTTTAGCCCTCCGAGTAAGTGGTTTGCGGTCATGTCAAACACCTTGAATGGGTCTTTGAATTGGATTTGGCTTTTCCCCCTGTTCTGCCCTATTTTACACTTCTCTCCTACCTATCTCTGATATCCTGCACTGAGAATTTGGGGTTCTTGACCTCAGGGTCAAGTTTGACCTTCTGGGTCAAGGTCGACCTCGACCCTGACCTAGGTTAGGGTCAACCTCAACCCTGACCCAGGGTCCAAATTTCAATTTTATATGATTTTCAGATGTCGGGGTTTGGAAATAATTATTTCCCGCTTCCAGGTCGGCTGTTTCAGACTCCGAAGTAACGAATCTATAAAATATATTTAATATAGGTCCACTTCTAGGGGTATAGGTGTAATTGGAATTTAATTCTCCTATGTTGGCCTCTCTAGAATTTTGTGCCCTAGATTTGTATATAAGGAAGCTTTTCTCCTCTCATTTTCTCTAAGACAAGATAAGACACAAGAAGATAAAAGAAATCGATTGAAGAGTAATCTATGCATGATCTATCAAAAATATTCAAGAATTCAAACATTCAAATCTTCAAGAATTCAATTCATCAAGGAGCTCCATTATATCCGTTGAAGGATTCAAGCTCTATGCAACCCTCTTGTTGAATATTTCTTCATCCACATCCACTCAAGCTTCTTCCTATTCCAAGATCCATTCAAGATTGATGTTGAATATCTAAAGGAAATTGTTTTGAGGCATCCTACATCCTACATCCTACATTCTACATTCTACATCCATTTGGTGCATTCATACGGATCCAAGGATTTGAATCCTCCACAAGGGTTTCAACATAATCAAGGTGAATTATTCTATTTACTTTGATTATTACTGCAATTTTAATTCTATTATAAGGTTAATTCCAAAATCAGAGCTTGACCAAGGCAAACTCCTTCCCCCCAACAAACAAAACCATTTTTCTTGCAGGTACGGGTACATGATAGAGAATTACAGAGTAGATTTGGTTACCCTTTTCGGCCAAATTTTGGGATCTGCAAACATAATTTCTGTCAGAGCAACGCAGGTCAAGGTCGACCTGGCATAGAAAGAAAAAATATTTCTCTGTCTCTATGTTTCTGTTCCAGATCCAGTTGTAGAATTTCCAGAAACCTGATAAAGACACCAGAAAACAATAATTTCCAGATCTGCTATACTTTGAGGTTAGTATTTGTCTTTAATTCATTTCAATTAAGGTTTTAATCATTTTAGATCTATTACACACCCTCTTTCCCCATAAACTGGGAATGTAAGGTTTTCTTCTTTCTTCTTATTTGCGATCGATTGATGCGTTTGTGCATTGACCATTTTCTTATGGTTGATCAAAGTGGATCTTTCCATTGTGAGATTTGGGGCTAGGAGGAGAATCTTATCTTCCCAAAAACTTTATATATATTTTACACACACACACACACACACACACATTATATCTTACATTTTGGTATTTTGGTGAATCCTCTTACAACAACTCTTTCTTTTGTGGTGTTAGATTTACATTTCATATTATATTTTGTATGCATATTAGATTAGCCTTCTTTTATGTTCTTGTATTTACAAAAACCTAGTTTAGTTCATTTGCATTACATTGGTGTATGAGCTTTACTACCTCTAGTCCTACTTATAATATCTTTCTTAGAAGAAGTCACAGACTTATGGGTTCCTTTGATCTTGAGTCTTCCTCTCCTTTCCTTAGGGTCCCAGATGACAATTTGATCACTCATGAATCAGATCCTTCTACGGAGCATACATCTTCTCACTCATCTCATGATGAGGATTATACTTTAAAAGTTCCTCCTAAACAAGTCCAAAAACTTTCAACTGAACTTTATAATATGGGAAATTGGCTTATTCAAGAAAACAATAATCAAGATTCTATTCAAGCTATAGAGGCCCTTAAGAAAATCCTTTGTGAGAGTGATCAAGGTATTAATCTCTTACATAGTATCACTCATCTTGTGCATTTAAATTTCAAACCTTTAGCTCAAGAAGCTCAAGATTTAGGATTTACTCCTCCTGTGACTAGTGTGGAACCTTCTTCTGTTCATTTACCTAGCAATCCTACTTATACTCCTCCTTTAGTGACTACGTCTCTTACATTTTCCAATCCTCTAGCTTCAAATCTTCCACTTCCATCTCTTCCTTTTATTGTTCCACCGATGTCTCTACCTACCTCTTAGCCTTCTTACCATAGTGTTCCTTTTACCTATTCCAACCCTCTTCCAATTGTGGTTCCAACTGTTCCACCGGTTGTGTCTTCCATTCTTGCCACTTTCTACACTTTTCCTAGCGTTCCTAATGTTTCTATGCCTCCTATTTCTTCTAATGATTCCACAATCATTAGTCTGGCTCAAACTGTGTCCTCTTTACAACAACACCTTGCATCCTTAACTCAATCCAAGTTTAGCATTCCTACATGTGACATGGGTAGTCCTTTATCCCTAGATATTATTCATGCTACTGTCCCTCAGCAAGCCGATATGCCCCTTCTTGAGAATTACAATGGTAAGGGAGATCCTATTACTCATGTTAAAATATTTCAAATCCTTTTTAGTGACTATGCTCATGACCATAGGATTTTAGCCGAGTTGTTTGCTAGAACTTTTCGTGATAAGGCCTTGCAATGGTATTGTTCCTTGCCTCCTTATTCTATTGATTCTTTTCCAAAACTTGCTAATGCCTTTATCCAACAGTTCCAAAATAATATTGGTTCGCAAGTGTCCTTAACTGATTTGATGCATTGTAAACAAAATACTAAAGAAAAATTGACTGAATTTATTGGTAGATTTAAGCATTTGTATGCTCAAATTTCTTATCATGTTCCTGATATTAATATCCAACATATGTTTATTACAAATTTACAAAATGATATTAGAGATAAGATTTTTCTTACTGAATTTACCTCTTTTCAACAACTTTGTGCAGTGCTTCATCATTATCAATTACAAGTGAGTCAATTTGAGAGCAACACTCCAATGGCTCTTGTTCCAGTTGATAAGAGTGATGCTTCTCCTAATCCCAACAAGTTTTAAAAATCTAACAACTATGTCAAGATAAATAAGAAAGAAAATGCAGTTGTTGATCAAGTTGTTGTTGCATCCAACAATGTCACTTCTGCATCCACTGGTTTTTGTTTGAATCATATGTTTACTCCTCTTTCTGAATCTTTACATTTTATTATGAGTAAATTGTTGACTACTAATATGATTACTTAATTGATTCTAATGATTTATTTATTGATAATTTTGATGGTAGTGGGAACAAATCTATCTCTCCTAATCAAAACCTCCAAATATATACAAATCCTTTGCCTACACATGATACTAATACTATTGTTCAACCATCTTCTATGGATATTGTTTATGATTCAAAGATAGATGATCTCAATCATGTTGTTAACCATGTGGAGAATGTTGTTTTGTCTCAACCTGTCTCTCCACCCTAGCCTCAATCTCAACCTTCTATTCAATTTCTTTCATCTCAACCTCAACTTCAAGTTCCACCTCAACCTAAACCTAAACTGAAAACTCAATCTAAACCTCGAAAACAACCTAATACAAAAAGACCTAGGGAACTCTTGATCACCTTTGATGATTCTGAGACTATTAAAGCTCCTGATGGTCCCCTCTACATTTATGCTAGGATTGCTAAGATACCTACACGTGGTTGTCTTGTTGATCCTACATCCTTAGTCAATGTCATTACTGAAGAAACCCTCTTTTCCAAGAACTTACAATGTGATTTTTATAATACATCTGATGTGTGGATCCAAACTTGTAATGGTTTTCTCTATCCATCATTTGGTTCTATTAACTTGCCTGTTGAGCTTTGTGTTAAATTTTTGGACACTACCTTCATTGTTGTCCCTACTTCTGATTAGTTTCAAGTTAAGCTTGGTTTACCTTGGTTGACTTCCATGCATGTCGTTGCTTCTCCTATCCATAAGTGTATTAAGTTCATTCATGATGAAGAAGTAAAAGTGATTAATCATAGTTTATATCAACCTTCTAGGCCTAGTGATTGTGCTACCCTTGACTTCTTTTGGCCTTCATTACCTAATTCATGTTCTTCTCGACCTGATAACCTTTTTTTCTCATATCAAGCCTATAAACATCACAAGATTGTTGAGTTAAGCATTCCTTAGATGGATCTTAACCATGATCTTTTGCCTACACCTTCCATACCTCCTTTATCCATTGCTACTATTTCTGTTAATTAATCTCCTAGTGTTTCTTTTCAACCTACTGAGCATCCTACTAATCCTCCCATAGAACTTGTGAAGGAACCGATTGTTGTTCATCCTAGTTCTCAACATATTTCAAACAAGAGAAAATGTAACCAACCTGCCAATGAACATCGTAAGAAGTGTCAGTCTCAAGCTAAGGCTCGTGCCTCTGTTCTTCAAAATTATTTACCTTCTTTTGACCAGCCTATGTCTGATGTGTTGGAAGAATTTAATGTTAATAATGATGCTAAGATGAATGATTATGATGATTCTATTCGTATCTTAGATTCTATTTTGATTAATCTTGATGAAGAAGATATTCTTAATGATTCTAATGATGAATATGAGACTATTGTTATTGATATTGATTTACCTAATATGCTTTCAACACAACTGATAATTACACCTAGTATCGAACATTGCGATTCTCAAGAGGATCCTTGTTTGGAACTGGCTATTATTCCTACTATGTTGGATATAGTCCCTCTTGTGAGTTTCCCACCTTCCCTAAATAATATAGACAGAGATGGGGAGAATAGGCGATGCGCTTGATTGGCTTGTCCTCCATGGTAGCCTTTTATGTGTTTGCCTATTGTAATGTGCTTCTCCCGTATTGTGTTTGCTAAATGTTTGTTAGATTATTTTATACAACCCTTGTTACTTTGTTGGTGCAAGGTGATAAAGGAATCAAACCTATTGTACTATTCCTCTATATGTATCTGCATTCTTCTATATGTTGTCTTCATGTTATGTTATACCTGTGCTATTATTCGTAAATGTTTTCCTTGTGTAGTTCGCTTGGATTTGCGACATGGTAGCACTGATTCTTTTTGGTCTCCTTATTATGGTCTGAAAAGACTCTTCTTCGTACCTCTTGCATTTTTGTTCCTCTATTGTGATTGTAGTTCTACTTTCTTTGGGGAATGATGTCAATTCATTTGCAATAATATCATATATATATATTATCTTATGATCATACTGACCCCACGGCAGGTAGACCCCTTTTGTGTTCTCTGTATGTTTATGTGGTATTTCCCTTGATTTTTCTTTGCTTGGGGGTATCTTGTAGTGGAAACTTAATCAGTGGAGTTGTTTATGTTTATGTTAAATCCAGTGCTCCTGTTAAAGTGTTAGCAATGACTTTAACATGGGGGCATACACTCTGCTCACTTTTTGCACACACGCACTTTCAAAATATTTTCAAACTTACAAATTTTTTCTCCCTTTATGGATTAAGGAATAACCCTTAGAGAATGGATTTTTACCTTATAGGATCTCTTGATCCCTCCAGTTTCAATTTACAAAGTTTTGATCCCTTAAGGTCGGAAGGTGTCCTTAAGACTGGATCTCTCTAGTTTTGACTTTGCTCTTTTGGAATAGAATATTCCTGAGAGTGAATCCTTGATGGGCTGACTAGTGAGTAGCCACATTCACTAGGTGGTTCAACTCCATCTTCCAAGTTGCACTATTTTCTTTGTGTGATTCACAATGGGACATATGTTCTCATTGGGTGAGGTAATCACACCGTCTTTCTCTTTCTCTTTGACTGGTGACATTTCTCTTATTGTAATCTTGGGGTTGACAAAGACTTGAGTCCTTGGGGGCTTGAGGATTGCTTTGTCTCTTTGATTTCAATAAGATCATCTTTTCTTTGTGATCTCCTTTACCAAGAGTTTGCATCGAGTCCATACTCTTGCTAAAGTGGGGGCCAAATGTATTGTCATAAAATAGCACTTCTATTTAGGACTAGTTTAGCCCACCAAGTAAGTCGTTTGGGCTCATGTCAAATGCCTTGAATGGGTCTTTGACTTGGATCTGGCTTTTCCCCTTGTTATGCTCTATTTTCCACTTCTCTCCTACCTATTTATGATATCCTACATTGAGAATTTGGGGTTATTGACCTTAGGGTCAAGGTAGACCTTCTAGGTCAAGTTCAACCTTGACCCTGACCAAGGGTCCAAATTTCAAGTTTCTATGATTTTCGGATGTCAGGGTTTGGAAAGAATTATTTCCAGCTTCTGAGTCTGCTATTTCAAACTCCAAAGTTATGAATCTTAAAAATATATTTAATATAGGTCCACTTCTAGGGGTATAGGCCTAATTGGAATTTAATTCTCCTATGTCAGCCTCTCTAGAAGTTTGTGCCCTAGATTTGTATATAAGGAAGCTTTTCTCCTCTCATTTTCTCTAAGACAAGATAAGACACAAGAAGATAAAAGAAATTTATGGAAGGGTAATCTATGCATGATCTATCAATATCATTCAAGAATTCAAGCATTCAAGTCTTCAAGCATTCAATTCATCAAGGACATCCATTGATAGCCATTGAAGGATTCAAGCTCTATGGAGCCCTCTTGTTGAAGATTTCTCCATCCACATCCACTCAAGCTTCTTCCTATTCCAAGATCCATTCAAGATTGGTGTTGAAGATCTAAAGGCAATTGATTTGAGACATCTTACATTCTACATTCTACATCCATTTGGTGCATTCATACTTGTGGATCCAAGGATTCAAATCCTCCACAAGGGTTTCAACATACACAAGGTGAATTTTTCTATTTACTTTGTTTATTACTGTAATTTCAATTCTATTATAAGGTTAATTCCAAAACTGGGGTTTGAACAAGGCAAAACCCTCCCCTCAACAAATAAAAACTATTTTTCTTGCATGTACAGGTACATGATAGCGAATTACAAAGCAGATTTGGATACCCTTTTTGACCAACTTTTGGGATCCATGAATAGAATTTCCATTGGAGCAAGGCAGGTCAAGGTTGACCTAAAGGGGTCAAGGTTGACCTGGCATAGAAAGGAAAATATTTATGGGTTTTCTTCGTCTTTGTGTTTCTATTCCAGATCCGGTTGCAGAATTTCCATAAACCTGATACAGACACTAGAAAAAAATAATTTTCAGATCTGCTATACTTTGAGGTTAGTATTTGTCTTCAATTCATTTCAATTAAGGCTTTAATCATTTCAGACCTAGTAAACACCCTCTTTCCCCATAAACAAGGAATGCAAGGTTTTCTTCTTTCTTCTTATTTGCAATCGATTGATGCATTTGTGCATTGACCATTTCTTATGGTTGATCAAAGTGGATCTTTCATTTTTGAGATTTGGGGCTAGAAGGAGAATCTTATCTTCCCCAAACCTTTAAATACATTTTACAAACACACACACACACACACACACACACACACACACACACACACACACACACAGAGGATTTGAGAAATACAAATCCATAGAATGCCAAGAATACCTGCATGCAAATAACCTGTTACAAGAGAGAAGTAGAAAGAGGAAAAAGAAGAACTCAGAAGTCACTCAAAATGTGAGAGCAAAATTATAATCTGAATTAATGAAAAAATAATTACAAGGTTCAACCTATAAAGGTGAACAAAACCCTAAAGCCTAAAAAAGCTAGGTTGCACATTAATAATTAGTAAAAGAATTAATTATTAATGCACCTAAGAGAAAGCTTAAGCACTAAAGAGTAATAACTTAATTAATTAAATCAACATGATTTAATTAATAAGAAAACTAATGCTTACTATAACACCCCCCCTTAAGCTAAGCGCAGGGGGTAAGCTAACCTAGCACAACTATGAAAGTAGGAAAAAAGGGTCCCGACAACAAGGCTTGATCAAGTACCCAATACAAGGAAATCTCTGTAAATCGGAGACAAAGAAGAAAACCCAGTGGGAAAAACCCCTCTCCAAAAAGAGATAAAAAAATGCAGAAAAGAAATGGCTCAAGAGACTCTCTCAAGACCATAAGTACAACCAGCCCCCCCATGAGAGAGGGATGAGACACCAAAGTCCCCTCAGAATGAAGAAACTCTTGTCACAATGGTAGATGCCTGATGTAGAATCCAAAAGAAGATCCTGAAGTAGAAAATAATATTCCTCTCCTTGGGAAGAAATGAATCCAAAGGATGTTGTTGAAGAAACCCTGTGAAGAGTGATGAACCAATCTATCTCAGGATGTGTGCCATGATTGGATGCTGAAGAATCTCTCTATCTGAACTGAAACAAATGATGCCAAATCCAAACTGATGTGGAGAATCCTGAAATACAACCATAGAATGCATGGATAATGGTGGACAAATAGTGATAACCTGACTGTCAAGGTAGAGGAGATGAATGACCTCAAAATAATCCTCCTAATCTACTATATAAGACTCAACAAACAAGAAAGATATGTCTGCAACATAAGAGTCCAAAGTATCTATGTCTGGAAGATGTATGATTCCCTGTTGCACAGAATCAGGAGCAACTAGAGATGTTGATGAAGTCTCAGTCTGAAGAGTGGGAGCTGTGAGACAAGCCTCTGATCCATTGGAACATGTAAGGGTGTCTAAATACTCAAGATCCTCTAAAGTATCATGATCAAAGGGTGTATTCTCTCTCCAAGCAATGGGTATGAGATAATCTGAAGTAGGATCCTCTGGGAATGGAGAGAGCTTAGGGTCTCCATAGATCTCTCAAAGACGTGTCCAAAGTGGGTGAGAAAATCAATGTCTGATATAGCCAACACAGTGTCATGATCAACACTAGACACTATAAGTCATACTATGTGATCTCTAATAATATCCCTTGCTAATTTTCCCTTTGAGATGGCTGGTTCAGGTATGAGATCATACAAATAAGGAAAAATATTAAGCCACCTATAATGTGTAAGTATACCCTTTGCCCATGACTCATAATTACCCCATTCCAGAATAAAAATAGAAGGGTGAGTAGAAAAACCCATGATAACTCTTCTAAATGAAAAACAAACTGAGAAATCTGACCTTACTACATTTAGATCAAAACCTGGTACAAGGAGGAGGGAAACAGAAGCTGAAACTTTGACACTAAAAATAGGTACTCAAATGGCCAAATATGTATACAAAACTAGCATCATCATCTCTGTCTTGAAAAGAGATTTTCGGTGATATTTTGTTTTTCGAAAACGAACACCGTATGCAAAAGATATGGCCAAAACACTGAAGGCTGCCTTTTTTGAAGAAGTGTCAAAACTGTGTGATGGTTTCATGAACGTCAAATTTAATCACGATCTATGACCTACGGCCACTGACATCACTCCTGCATATGCGTACCATGAGGGTACTTTTGAAAAGGTACCCACCTTTCCTTTGTTTGTAAAAAGATTTTTTTTTCAACAAACATTTGGAAACATTGGTTTTTTTTTGTTTTTTTTTGAAAAAAACTTTGTTAAAAAACAAAACTTGTTTTTTTTTTCTAATTTTTTTATTTTTTTATTTTTTCGAACGTTTTCGCCTCAAAATTTGTGTCGTATGGCCTAGGAGAGAGAAAATTTTTCCCAGAGGCTACTGTGGTAAAAAATGGCAAACTTTATATGAAAATTAACTCTCTCGGGCCTTCTGAGCATGATGGCAGTGTCCATTTTTGCTCAAAGTGCCCCCCAAAAAAGTGTCTCTTCTAGAATAAAGAAGAAACCCTAGAGAGCTGTGGTTTTTGTCCTCAAATCACGGCTTCACAAACACCAAACCAAGCAGTAGCAGTGTGGCTCTGATACCATGTAGGATTTGAGAAACAAAAATCCAAAGAACGCCAAGAATACCTGCATGCAAATAACCTGTTATAGGAGAGAAGCAAAAAGAGGAAAAAGAAGAACTCAGAAGTTGCTCAAAATGTGAGAGCAAAATTATAATATGAATTAATGAAAAAATAATTACAAGGTTCAACCTATAAAGGTGAACAAAACCCTAAAGCCTAAAAAAGCTAGGTTGCACAGTAATAATTAATAAAAGAATTAATTATTAATGCACCTAAGAGAAAGCTTAAGAACTAAAGAGTAATAACTTAATTAATTAAATCAACATGATTTAATTAATAAGCAAACTAATGCTTACTCTAACAACACACACACAC
>MU224492.1:56396-67285 GCA_018584345.1 Thuja plicata
ATTCCCCTTTATTCTCAAATGCACAAAGGAAGGATCCAAATTGATCAACCCAAAAAGGATCAATGCATAAATGAATCAATCTATTGGAAATAAGAATAAAGAAGGAGATCCTAGGTTTCCCTCTTAACATGTGGTGTGAATGAATATAAATGTGTGACATATTTAGAATGATTAAGGATTTGAATTGAAATGGATAGGGGAAATGTACTAACGTTAAATAATTACAGATCAAAGAATGCTATTTTCTGAGGTCTGTACCCTATTTTTGGAAAATCTAAAGTATGATCCGAAACAGAAACGCAGAGACAGACAAAACCCAGAAATATTTTTTTGATCCAACACTGTCTTAAGAAAAAGGTCAATCTTGACCCACTAATCTCACCCTTGACCCACTAATCTTGACCCTGACCTACACAGGTCTAACAGAAAAACTGTTCGAGGATCCCGATAGTTCGTTGAAAAGGGTATCCGTATATGAGTTCAAATATTCAATCCTAAACCTGTACCTGCAAGAAAAAGAGACTTGTTTGTTGGGGGGGAGGGGTTTTCCTTAGTCAAACCCTGATTTAGGAATTAAACTTGAAATTAATAAAGTATGGAATGCTAGCAAGTAGTAGAATTGAATCTAAGAATGAAGCTATGATATTGAATAGATATGCCAATGTAATGCAAATGTAGACAAATATATAGATATGAAAGATTGGACTTTAGAAACCATAAAAATCCATGATTTTATGCTTTGAATCCACCTTGAAGAGATGATGAAAGAGTCTTGAGGATGTACAAAGGATCTTGAAGGAAGATCACACCACCATGTTGGCTAGATCTTGGGTTTGAATGATGAATCTTGAATGCTTGAACCAAATCCCTTCAAAGGCTTGAAAGTTTGAATCCTTGACCTTCAATGGAGAACTTGAATGTTTGAGAGGAAGAATTGAACACCTTGAAATCTTGGAAACATGTAGAAAAATGGATGCTTGAACTTATTTCTTCTTGACAAAATCTTGGTTAGAGCTTTTTGCACTTAGAAGACTTAGAGAAAATGAGAGAGAAAGACTTCCTTTTATATGAAGTTAGGGCACAACCTTCTAAGGAGGTTGACATAGGAGAATTAAATTCAAATTAGACCCATTCCCCTAGAAGAGGACCTATATTAAATATAATTTAATATTTTCCACTTCGGAACCCAAAACAACCGACCCGGAAGCGGGAAAATGAATTTTTGATGACCTCCGGAAACCAACAAGCTTCCAGATTTGGAAGGGGGACCCAGGTCAAGGTTGAGGTCAGCCTTGACCTAGGTCAAGGTTGAGTTCAACCTTGACCTAGGTCAAGGTTGAGGTCGACCTTGACCCAAGGAGTCAGAACTCCTGGAAAATGTGCCAGGTGGAATAGAAGGTGCCCGGAGAGGCCCAATCAGGGTCCTAAACATGCACAGAAGCATGAGATGATGTAGAAATGAGGGGACAGTATGATGGTGGTCAAAAACATCCCCTAAGGAGGGATAAACATTCTTATCATGGAAGTGCTTCCATTTTAAGATGATACACAATTAAATATAAACATGTTCATAATCAACCAAATATATAAGATTATGAATGTCTATGTCATTATCATTATTTTCACAAGGAGGAATTCTGATCAACTGTTTCATTTTCCATTATGAAACATATCCATGTGCAATATTATCATATTGACTATTTGCCTTGTTGTCAACACAATCAACACAAAAGAATGCTATTTTCTCTTACTTGAATCAATGGAGGCTTGTTGTTTCTTGTAGTTGTCACTTGATGTAAACTTATAATACCAACAATTGATTGATACTTGTAAGGATTGGATCATTGATTTATCTGTTACATATACATGTTCAAAGAGATTCAAGCACATTTTCCTAGATCAATGTACTTACATGATATAAAAATGAAACACTTGTCTTCAATTTTAAATTTTAAAAGAATCTAAACACAAGATTTTAACTTTGACTTCCCAAAAATAAAATTTGTTGTCTGTTGTGTCATGAATAGAAAAATGACTTCGGCACCATTCAAAAATTTCCTTTGAATTGTCTATGCTATTGCCTAAATAATAAATATCTAACTATCACTTTAAAGAAAATGAAGAAGCTCCAAATATATATACCTTATAAAAATTAAATTAAGAAAAATCAATATAAACATTATGTATTCACACCATTTGTACCTACAATTTCATGTTGGCAAAGTGCACGCTTCACACATTCTCCCGCTCCATCATGCTCTCCTTTCCATTGTCCACTTTCAGAATAGTTCCACTAAAACTTAACATTGCGTCTTGCAAGTTGCATGAATAGGGGTTCCAATTAAAGGCTTTGGTAGACTTAAATTGTCATGTAATTACAATTCAAATAAAAACCAATTACAAAAACATGTAATTAAAGAATTTCAATATATACATGTATGCGCTCTGGAATTAGATTAAAAGTAAATAATAACTAAAAAATGAGAATAAAAATCAACTTCAAAATTTATGTACTTACCTGCACAACCGTCAGACCAAATCTAGTGTTGTGAAGCATGTATCCCATGATTCTTAAGATGCTCGAAAAACATTGTAAAACATTGAGTTGCATAGCTCCTATCATGAACCTTATCATCACTAATATAGAAATTAACCTCCTTGATGATAATGTGATCATTTGGATCGTTACTTTCTACACCATCCAAATCAATTTGTGTGTGTCTATAGCTCACTTGAACAACTATTACTACTTGATCAGAATGAAAATATTGAGCCTGAATTTGTGATTGAGGGGCAACTGTATAGTTCTCAAAGAAATGTACAATTGAAAGAATACAACTAGGTGGAAACAAACTTTTGGAATCACAAAACTATTTAGCTTGCCATTGTGCACCATGAAAATGTTCTATATGTGGATAAATCATTGTACAAAATCTGTTCATAAATTCAAGGTAGGGAAATTAACTCTCCTTCAATACAATTTTTTGGATTCATCTCATGTCTTAGTTCAGTATGTCTCATATTCAAATCTCTTCCACAAAAATTTCGTTGTAACATCAATATTCTCAATTTTCCATGGAAAATTTGGCAAATCTCCATAATACGTGGATGCATTTTTTATGCACTACACATTGAACTCATTTGAATCTTCTGATTTATCACATAAAATAGAATTCAAAAATTGTGTCGTACTTCCAAGGATGACCATATTTAGATTAAGTACCACCATAACATTTTTATATGATTATAAGTATAGATAAAACTCAACATGATTTCGACAGCAACAAGTTTCACTTACCTTATTTATGCATACAATGCAAGGGCACAACCTCTCAAACATTCTCTGACATATTCTCAAATCTAAAAAATTCTTGTTTGAACGCTTCAAATAGTTCACTCTATGTTGTATCTATAAAATGTTTTGGGTGTTCAATTTTCTTACCAGTTTTTCTATCTTTCATCTGTATAGTGTCCCTTCTTTTAGAAGAAACATGGGAGTGGTTGGTCCAATATTCAATCACCTATTTCTTGACATCTTCAAAAATTCTATCTTTTCGAGGAAGTCTACAAATATATACCCAATTTTTTTTTAATATTTTCATCTAACATATTTCTCATCCTGATATACCTTTGAACAGTTCTTCTAGATACATTCTGTAATTTAGAAGTTGCTTGAACTTGTCTTCTCTATGACAACCTCTTACTAGAAATTGTAGTCATCAAAGCTCTATGTGCAACACTTAAATCAACTCCTCAATTTGTGTTATTAATAATGTTCAATGCATCTTGCAAATTTTCAATTATTGTTTCTTTTACATGACCTGCTTAGCTTTTCCTATTATCAACACCAAACAACTTTAAAACATGAGTCATTTCTCTTTTCCTGAATAACTTGGCAAATAATTGTGCTCTTCCAACCATAAATTTCTTCTCAAAATAATTCTCCCAGATGTTTTTGCAATGTAATTTAATTGTTCTTTTAGGTACCATGTTTTCAGATGAGATTTGATTGAAAAGAGAATCCTCATTCATCTCCATGAAATTTTCCATTCCTTTTAAAATGTGTCTAACTTGACTACTACCAATTTGTTCCCCTATTTGAGTTGCATCTTCTTGAATATCAACAAGTTCTTCTTCAACATCAATAGGATTTGAGTGAAAGTGAACAAGTTCCTCTTGATTACATTTTGTATGACCTTTCATTTTGTCATCCCTAATTTGATTGTACTTTTTTTCTCTGTTTATTTTATTCCCCATTGAAAAAAGTATTGAAATTCAACTTCCAAATAATCACCTTCAATAGTCCTTTAGAAAAATGGCTTCAATACTCCTTCACAAAAATTCTTTAATGCTCCTTAAAAAAAAAGCCTTCGAAAAAATATGTTACTTCAATTGGAAGAAATCTAATAAAATAAGTTAAAATATTATTTTTGTATTTTTAAAATCAGAAAAAAAATCTTTTATTTATACCGATCCAAGAGGGTGATTGCTTGGATGCAACCGCTCATGGGTCAGCCTGTACCTATACAGATTCAGATGAGTCTATTTCGGCCAAATCCTAATTGGCCGAATCATCTTATGTGGTAGTCACATCACCAAAAAAAAGAAATTGCAGAAGTTTGACCTTCTGCATCTGATTTCTCCATCAAAACTCCCCTTGCTGAAAAAACTAAAAATACCCTTTTGTACAGATTAGAGTCAGGAATACAATGATATAATTTTTTTAGTATTTTCATTTGAACTACTACATTAAATTTACAAAATACTACAAGTAGGTATATGAACCTATGAGAAGACGTTGATTCGAAAAAAGAAGAAAAATAGTAAAATATATTAAAAAAAATTTAAAGTTATATATAACACTAGAGGAGAGAGCCCCCTTCAATAATATGTAATTTGTTTTTAAATTGGTATATATTTGATAGGGGAAATATGTTAGGAGACAAAAACTATCAATTTTAGGTATGACACAAGGTAGGGTAAGGTAATGGGGCCAAAGGCTCTCCCAAGTATCAAACCATCTTACCAACACAATGCGGAAGAAAAAACAACACAGTGAGAGAAGAAACAACATAGATCCTTTTCATATATTGATCAAAGTCATTACATGCCGGGCTGTAAGGCCTTCCCGATTTGGGCCATATATTCAAGAATTACAAATTGATCTTCATACATGTGAGTTTACAAACCTCCTTACAGATAATTTGATCTCCAATCCTATTCTAAAATTGATACTCCATTTTTGCCCCCAACTCCTAAAATAAGAACATAGAAACAAATATATACAAGAGTCCACCAAGAGAAGTCGGTGCTCAAATCCATAAGTGAGACCCAGATTTAGTTCCACACAGATCCCAATGAGAGACCTCAAATCAATTAATCCACAAAAAATTAACTGAAGAAGTCGACCACCAGATCCAACTCCAAAATAAACATCTCGAGCAAAGGATGACTAAGCAACAAAGTGACTCGGGAAAAGAACACCCCGAGAAACAAGAAAACAAACCTGAGCCTCAGAAAAGAAACCTGAGAAACAAAAAATAAAAAAGCATGCTTGAGTGACAAAACCTGAGCAACATAGATAAGCATGCCTGAGCGACAGAACCCAAGCAACAGAGACAAGCATGCCTGAGTGATAGAACCCGAGAAACAAAGTATTTCCTGACCAGTCTCCAAACAAACTAAAGAACAAAACAAATATCTTTTTGGTTGAGCCAGATTGTCAAGGACCCAAGATGCTCCTGCATCAGAGACTTGGGGTTAATAGAAATGATTCCCCGAATCATGTGTCAGGGTCAACCTAAAATGAATCCAATTTAGATTGAGAAATCCAAGATGAGTCCTCAATCGGTTTGTTCTTCCACTTTACCAGATATTCCATGTATTCTTTTCCTCTTGTACTTCTGCCAATTCTCTGTTTCAAAATATTTTCAACTTCCTCTATCCACTTTTTAGGATAATCACTTGGTATTGTCACTTCTTCATCAGTTCATGATATTCATAGAAGTCTAAAATATTTAATATAGGTGATATATCCATGTCATCATGTAATTCAACTTCGTAATCATTCCCACTGTCAAATCTTCTCAATATTTTGCAAGGACCAAATTTATTCATCTTCAATTTACCATATGTTCCAATAGGAAATCTTCCTTTCTTCAATTGAACCATTACTGCATCACCAACTTCAAATATTTATTTCTTCTTGATCTGTCTGCACTATCCTTGTATTTTTTATTACTTTTCTCTAGCTTCTATTTTACATCTTCATGCAATGTCTTCATGAACTCAGGAAATTCCTCTGCTTCTGCACTTATTTTTTCTTCCCCAAGAATATCTCTCAAATCTGACATGTCTCTCAGTTGCGTGCCATGAACAATCTCAAAAGGAACCTTTCTAGCACTTCTATTTACTGAACTGTTGTATGTAAACTCTGCTTGTGCCAACATCAAATCCCAATTGCTTGGTGTGTCTCCAACTAGGCATCTCAACAAATTACCCAAACTTTGATTTACAACCTCTTTTTGTCCATCAGTCTGTGGATAAAATGTAGAACTAAACTTCAACTCAGTATCCAACTTCTTCCAAAGTGTTCTCCAAAAATAACTAACAAATTTACTATCTTGGTCAGAGATGATACTCCTCAGTAATCCATGCAATCTGACAATCTCCTTAAAGAAAAGATCTGCTATATGTACTACATCTGATGTTTTCTTACATGGTATAAAATGTTTCATCTTAGAAAATCTATCCATAATAACAAATATGGAATCATTACCTCTTGTTGTCCTTGGTAAGCCAAGAACAAAATCCATGCTGATATCATTTCAAGGTTTCTCAGGAACAGTAATTGGTGTATACAAACTAGTATTCTGACTCACTCCCTTTGCAACTTGACAAACTCCATATCTTTTCATAATTTTCTAAACATCCTTATACAACTGAGGCCAAAAATACCTTTCCTTCAGTAAGCTCAATGTTTTATCAATACCAAAATGTCCAGCTAATCCACTACTATGTTTCTCTTTAATCAAATTAGTTCTCATTGAACCTCTTGGTATGCACAACTGAATACCTTTGAAAAAAATATCTTCCTGAATGAAATAATCTTCATACTTACTTGATTGATTTGAATTAGGTTCTCTGCACACTCTCCACTGCTCAGAAAAATCAGGATCACTTGCATACAAATTCTTCATGTCATCAAAACCAAGAACTTCAACTCTCATCTCGGTCAACAAAGATCTTCTTCTACTCAATGCATCAGCAACTCAGTTAGAAACTCCACTCTTATGCTTAATCACAAATTTGAAACTCTACAAATACTTTACCCATTTCATACATCTCTGATTCAACTTATTCTGACTACCCAAATACTGTAAAGCCTTATGATCAGTATACAACACAAATTCATTTGGCATCAAATACTGTCTACATTTCTTCATATCTTGAACAATAGTATAGAACGCTTGATCATATACATAGTATTTCCTCTTAGCATCATTCAAATTTTCACTAAAGAAAGCAACATGTTTACCTTCTTGAGTCAACACAGCTCCAATTGCACTTCCACTTGCATCACATTCAACTTGAAATACCTTATTGAAATCAGGTAATGCTAACATAGGTAATTCAAAAACCTTCAACTTCAAAGCTTCAAAACTCTTATAAGCTCCATGTGTCCATTTGAATTCTCTTTTTTCTCCTCTCATTGTCTCAGTCATAGCATTACAAATAGAGCTGAAATTTCTGATAAACTTCCTACAAAAAATTTCCAATCCATAAAATGATCTTACCTCAGTGACATTCTCAAGTGTAGGCCAACTATGTATGACGTCAACCTTCTCAAGCTCCATCTTCAAACCATCAACTGAAATAAAAAAACCCAAATACACAAGCTCTTCTTTCATAAAGGAACACTTCTACAGATTTATCAACAACTTTTCCCCTTTCAATCTTTGCAACACTTTCCTTATATGCATCAAATGCTATTCTCTAGTCTTATTGAATATCATAATATCATCCAAGTATACAATCACACACTTAATCAATAGTTTCTTCAAAACCTCATTCATTAACCTCATAAATGTACTCGGTGCATTAGTTAAACCAAAGGGCATAACCATCCACTCATACAAATCTTCCTTTGTTTTGAAACCAGTCTTCCATTCATCACCTTCTCTGATTCTGATATGATGATATCCACTCTTCAAATCAATTTTGGTAAAATATCTTGCTCCACTCAAATAATCCATTATGTCATCCATTCTTGGAGGAAACCTATACTTCACTGTGATCTTGTTAATTGCTCTGGAATCAGTGCACATTTGCCATTCTTCATTTTTCTTAGGTGCCAACACTGTTGGTACTACACATGGACTCAAGATTTCTCGGATCAAACCTTTGTTCTAAAATTCATGAACTTGTCGATTAAGCTCTTCATTCTCGATAGGTGTTAACCTATGTGGTGCTTTTTTCGATAAACTAGCTCCAGGAATCAGATCTATATAGTGAATGATATCTCTCATTGGTGGCAAACCATCAAGTACATTATCTAAAATTATCTCCTTGTACTTAGTGAGAAACTTTCCAACTTCTGCAGGAATGTCATCTTCTGTATCCTTCCTCAGTTTGTTAGGAATCAAAGCATAAAAAATATCATTTCTTTTCAAATCCTTAACAAACTGTCTACCTTCCATCAAAAAAACTTTTACAGATGTACATAACTCACCAAAAGATTCTTCAACCAAAGGTAAAAAAACTTGCTTCTTACCATCAACCCAAATAGAATATCTATTCAATCTTCCATCATCTATAGCATGTCGATCATACTGCCAAGGTCTACCCAACAAAATATGACAACAATCCATAGGCATAATATCACACAACACCTTATTATAATACTTTCCAATTTTCAGATTCACAAAACATTGTTCACTCACCATTAATGTATGATCATCCTTGATCCATGAGATCTGATAGGGTTTCAGATGATTCATCCTCTCCAACTACAAATTTAACTGCAACTTTGTAGCCATTTACTCAGATGCCAGATTATTTGAGCTTCTACTATCAACAATCACCTTCCAAACTTTGTCTGCAGCTCTACATCTGGTTTTGAACAAACTTTTTCTGACAGGATCTTGCTTATCTTTTTCACTTCATAGAATCCTTTAGATCATGAGATTTCCTTCCTTCTCAGCTTCATTTGGTGACTGCTCTTGCACCAATGCATTTATGCTACTACTTCTTTCTTTCTTGCATGTGTACATTCAAAGGATTTATGTCCTTCTTCACAACAATTGTAACAAGTTACTTGGAATCCCTTTCTTCTATAACCACCTTTGGAGTAATTGCCTCTTCCTCGGTTTGAACTTCCACCTTTCCATTCAGTCTTTCCTTTGTGTTGAGATGTGTCTGAAATTGACTTGTCTGGTTTAGATATACTATTTTTTCCATGAGACCTACCTCTTCCTCTAGGGAATCTACCACCTCTACCTCTTTGTCTTTGTTCATATCTTATTTTCAACTTCTCCTCAGCTTTTAGGGAAAATTGATGTCTCCTTAATGCTTTCCATCTTGACCAAAATAATCTCATCTTGTATGGAAATTCTCAATCCATTCAGGTATCTTGCTACTCTTTCCATTTCATCTTCAACATGTCTAGATCTGATGTCCAATTTCTAGAATTATTCAGTATAGTATTTTACTAATTTGTCTTTCTGCTTCAAACTTTGCATTCTCTTGATTAGATTAATCTGGTAATCACAAGGTAGAAACTTGCCTTTCAATTTGTTTACCATCTTATCCCATACCTTTATTTTGTCTTTACCTTTCTTCTTTTGATCCAATTGCAGATGTTCCCACCATAAGGATGCATGACCTTTCAATTTATTGCTTGTAATCTTCACCTTCTTATCCTCTACTACATTCTCATATTCAAAATACTTTTCCATCTTAGTTATCCAGTCAATCAATTCATCAGAATCTAGTTTTCCACTATACTCAGGAGGATTAAACTGAGGTGTGGATTTCAAACTTGTCAAAGCTCTCAAGAATCTCTCTTCTTACCTATTCATCACAGGTGCAGGTGGAGCTTCACCTTGAGCCTCTTCCAATTCATCATCACTAACATCTTCAAGATGTCTTCCTCTGCGCTAGGTTGTCTCAACAACTTCCAATCTAGCAACCATTTGTCTAAGCATATCAGCTAGACCTAGAACTGCATTTCCTCTCCCACAAACCATCTTGAATCCCTCTGCAATTGTAGGCCAGATCATAATCTGCTACCCCACAATAATACCAACTAGGGTTAGGATTTACAAGAAGGAAATTAGATCTCACCAATGCTTTGATACCACCTAATGCAAGGTAGGGTAAGGTAATGGGGCCAAAGGCTCTCCCAAGTACCAAACCATCTTGCTAACACAATGAGGAAGCAACAACAACATGTTAGGGTATATGCATGAAGATGGGTGACCAAAAAGGTGCCAAACATTTTTTTGATCCCCCAAAAGAAATATGGCGCACACACTATAGGGTGCACACGCTATAATTAAGTTACATTTTATGTATATACTTCCAAGATGTTTGAGAGTGGTTTTCGCTTCATAGGAGTTAAGATAAAGATTCTAGATTTTGAGGATTTTTAGGAAATTTCAGACTTAGCCAAATTTTAGGTATCAACACATTGTCTTCAACATGATTCTCAGTGGACTATTGATTATAACCTAAGACCTTGACTTGATTAAGGACACTCTTCAGGGTTCTAAGTGGTTTTAATGTATCATAAGGGGTCATAATATGTCGTAAGTGGTCCTAGGTCCCCTTAGGACCCATTATGACCCCTTAGGACACAATAAGGCCTCTTAAGACCCCTTAGAACACAT
>MU224492.1:118819-136676 GCA_018584345.1 Thuja plicata
AAAGTGCAGGATTTGAGAGATATGTGCAGTAGACCAGAAGGATAGTGAAGGATTTTATTGCAGTCTACAAGACATCAAAGGATAGGGTGTAAGGGATTGGTGTTCCTTGAAATCGGTGTTTCTAAAATAGGGTATTGGTGCTTCCCAGAGTTGTAGCTCTAAAATATTTTCCCAAGAGGCCAATAAAATTTTCAGATTCAAAGTGGTTTTTTACCCTAAGGGGTTTTCCACTATAAATATTATGTAATGTGTTATTCTTTCATTTCTTGTTCTTATTTCATAACTTCATATTATATTTGTAAAAGTGAAAAGATTGAAAAGTTAAAAAGAACAAGTTTCAAGTAACCACTGATTCACCCCCCCCCTCTCAGTGGTGTTTGTATTCCAACACTATCTTCATGAGAAAATTTTTGATACTCCTTGGGATGTATCTCATTATCTAAAGGATAGTTAAATCCCACTTTGTTAAGAGATTTTCTGAATCAACGGTTAAACTGATACAATATATGATCTGTTCATATAAACAACTCAATCTTGCAGATGTTCAGATCTATTGCAAGCTCATAATACCTTTATGATATTTTTTTCTCCTCTATTCCTTTGCTCCACTTCTTTCTGCTTGGTGATGCTGTTTGCTTCTTTGTTGCTCGGTGTTGGAGGAAATCTTTAGCTCTATTTTTCAACTTATTTCATCAGGACTGTATGAAGACTTTTATCTTCACTAGTATTCTCTTCAGCATCCTGTTTTCATAATGAATTATATTTTCTTTCTTATAGACATGATTTCACTATTTCTAAGTCATTATCTTTCTTGTTCTTGACGTGATCCACAAATCTCGCCATTCTTGCTTTAATGCTTGCTTTAGTTTTATCCTGTAGATTTATCCTTGAGAACTGGAATAAAACTAGCTTTACATCTCTAGCTTATCTCTAGCTTTTAACTGGTCGATGAAAAAAATGTGATCAATCAGTTAACTCTATAATTAGCTCCTGCCAGCTAAGTCTTTTGTCATTTCTGAACTTCAGTTCTTGTCAGTCAACACTTCATTTATGCTCGGTCATAACTTCAGTTCTCCTCGGGCATCTCCATCGGGGTTGTTTGTCTGTTGGGAAACACTATGAAGTTTTTCTCGGGTAACACTTTGGTTCTACTCGATAATGCTTGCTCAGGTTTCTTGCTCAGGTATCACTGTGACTTTTCTTGGGGTGCTCTATCTGTCAGTGTTTGTTTTCACTTAGTGTATACTAAAATTTTATACATTACTGATAACATAACCTTTATTTCTTTGATTCCTTGAATTTTTTGACAATATGTATATGAAAAATAAGATTATATCAATTTGACATCAATGGAAATACAATACATTAACGAATTTAATGTCTTGCATGCTCGATGATCATCAACTTAACATCTTTAAACATTCAATCAGTTATAGTTCATCAATCTCTCCCTTTGACATTGATGGCAACATACTACATTACTACTAACACAATATGAAATATATCAGTTGTAGTTCATCAATCTACCAAACTTGTTGTTCTATAACCAATAAAAATATCTGGCTCTCGGTAAGCTCTTCTAGCTTAAATTTGATTCTTGCAGAGTACTTTCTTTATTCTTCATTCCCTTCACTGGATATATGTAGAAAATTCTGATTATGTCTCTCCCTTTGTTGTAGAATATCTTCTTCCTTTTCTGGATAGATATGCAATGTTAACTTTTCCAATCCTCTCCCTTAGATGGATGTTTTTTTTTAAATTTTTCTCTAATGTTTTCTCTCCCTTTGACTGTTTCTCTCCTTGATCATCTCTTTTTCCTTTGACAATATATTTTTAAGTCATCTCTCCCTTAGGATACTTCTCTCCCTTTGGATGAAATTGATGGATATAATCTTTCTCTCCCTAGAAATTTCATATTGGATATCTCTCTCATATGGATATAATCTCTCTCTCTTTGACAAAAATGCCAAAGTATATATCCTTCCTCATTTTTATAATATATTCCTTGAATTTCCTTTTCATCATCAATACAATAACTCTGATGTTCGGTGTAGTTAAGTATCTTTGTGTGTATTGATGTATCTTTGCAGTCCTTCTGTTTGTTTGCATCAACATAAATGACCTTCTGATTATGTGTAGGCTGATGCAGCCTCCTAGTCAGCTTAGTGACCAATAAACAAGGGTCAGACCCCTAGTCTCTTTCTCAGGTACTCAAATGTATCTTTAGGCAATGGATTTGTCAATATGTCAGCTAATTGTTCCTTTGTCAATATGTCAGCTAATTGTTCCTTGGATTGAACATATTCTAGTATCACCTCTTTTTATTGCACTTGTTCCCTTAATTAATGATACTTGATAGCAATATGCTTTGTCTTAGCATGCATGACAGGGTTCTTTGATATGTTTATCGCACTGGTATTATCACAATAGATAATCACTGGTTCAAGAATTTTCATATTCATACCTTCCAGTAATTGTTTGATCCATGCAATGTTAGAGCAATTTGCAACAACAACCACATATTTTGCTTCTACTATAGATTGTGAGATGCATCCTTGCTTCTTGCTTTTCCATGTGACAAGTCTGTCACCCATAAAGAATGCTCCTCCTATTGTTCTCTTTCTGTCATCTATATTTCTAGCCCAATCAACATATGTATAGACTTGTAGCTCAAATTTTCCTTATTTTTTATACCATAAGCTATAGTCTTTGGTATTCTTTAGATATCTCAGAATTCTTTTGATAGCAGTCATGTGTGATTCTTTGGGATTAGCAGAGAGTCTTGCAATTATTCCAACTGCATGTACTATATCTGGTCTAGTATGAACAACATACATTATTTTTCCAATCATATATCTTTATAGGGTCTCATTTACCTCGGTTGTCATGTCTTCCTTTGTCATCTTGCATCCGGTTGCCATAGGTGTTTCAACTAGTTGGAGTCTTCCATTTTGAATATCTTGAGAACTTCTTTGATGTATTTAGATTGTGTGATGTATATGCGTTCATCCTGTTGAAGAATTTGTAGACCAAGAAAAAAATTGATCTCCCCAAACATTGACATCTAAAAATGTTTTCTCATTTCATTATCAAATTATTTGCATAACATATCATTACCCCCAAACATGATATCATCAAAAAATATTTCAGCAATCAAAATGGTTTCATCAGTATCTTCTTTTAAATATAGATTATTGTTTTCACTTGTTCTTACAAATCAAATACTTATGAGATGTGAGTGAAGTCTTTCATACCATGCTCTTGGTGCTTGTTCCAATCCATACAAGGCTTTGTGTAGTCTACAAACCATGTTTCTCCTATCAGGATAAAAAAACCTTCTGGTTGTTCAATGTATACCTCTTCTTCTACTATTGCATTCAGGAATGCAGATTTGACATCCATTTGGTATGCCTTGAATCATTTGAATGCAACACAAGAAAGTATAATTCTTACCCCTTCTAGTCTAGCAATGGGTGCAAAGGTTTCTCCATAGTCAATACCTTCTTCTTGTGAATACCCCTTGCATAGTAATCTTTCTTTGTTCCTTGTGACTTCTCCATTCTCATTCAGCTTGTTTCTGAATATCCATTTGGTACCAATGACATTCTTTTCATCCATTCTAGGTACTAATTTCCATGTTCTTTTCTTCTCAATATGTTTTATTATCATCTTGACCTTCATTTTGATCTCCATCACTTGGAAAATCATTTTGAGTATTTTCTTGATTTTTAGTGTTTGCAGCTTGATGCTCGGGTGCATTGTTCTGCCGCTCGAGAGTGATACACTGTTGCTCAGGCAGATTGTCAAGTTCTTCACTATAGACAAAAATGTTGTAGTCTTCCAGTTCTTTTCTACTTTCCTCATCATTTTTGTCAGCAAATTCATCTATTTTGAAATTTGCACTTTCAATGATTTTGTTAGAGGACTTGTTAAGCTATTTATAAGCCTTGCTTTTGGTAGAATGACCTAGAAATATTCCTTCATCACCTTTGGAGTCAAGCTTTCCATTTCTATCATCTTTCAAAATATATCATTGAATTCAAAAAATTCTGAAGTACCTTATATTCAGTGTATGTCCATATCATAGCTCATAAGGTGTCTTCTTGGTGTCTTTCTTTTATTGAAGTTTGTTCAATGTCTAGATTGCAGTACTGACAGCTTCTCTCCAGAATGTTTGAGTGATGCCTCTCTCAATAATCAATGTTATGGCACAATGAACAATGGATCTATTCCTTCTTTCAACGATCCCATTTTTCTATGGTGATCTTGGTGTAGAAACCCATCTTTTAATTCCATGCTCATTGCAAAATTTAGTGAATTCATCAAAAATAAATTATCCTCTATCTGATCTTAAGTATTTCAGTTCCTTACCACTTTGTTTTCTACAATTTATTTATACCATTTAAACATCTTGAATGCTTTCGATTTCTCTTTTAAGAACATAACTATCATCATTCTAGAGTAATCATCTATATATAGAATGAAGTATCTATCACCATAGTAGCTCTTAGTTTTCATGGGTCCACACAAATCAGTATGGACTAATTCTTGAATAGCATTATATGTGTAGGTTTTTATCTTGAAACTAGACTTTGTCATTTTACTTTTTTGACAATTCTTACACATGACATGGTCAGGCTTTGACATGCTCGGTAAGCCTCTTATTTTCCTTTTATTTCTTATACTAACCATGTTGTCAGAATTCATATGATATAAGCTTTTATGCCACAAGCACATGTCTTCGTTTCTAGCCATTAAAAAAGTGGTGTTAATATCATCAAGATAGAATAGGTTACCTTTTGTCTATTCACCAGTTCCAATCAACCTTCATGATTCATTAACGATCTTTTCCTTTTTGTTCTCAAATGCAACTCAGTGACCTGATTTATTCAGTTGTGAAACACTTAATAGATTATAGCTATGTCCTTTCGCCCAATATGCATTTTCACATCTGATCAGATTATTCAATATTATTGTTCCTTTACCTTCAACTGTACAAGGTGAGTCATTACCCATTCTTACTGATCCACCATTATAATATTCAAAATTTTCAACTTTTCCTTATCTCCAGTCATGTGGTGAGTGTAGCCACTATCAATAATCCAGACATCATTCTTACTAACTTTAGATATGAGTGCAGTTTCAACATACCTTTCCTCTTCGTCTAAATTATTCTTCAAAGCAACAAATACCACCTCAATATCTTTATCAGATTCAGTGTCAATATCTCCAGCTTTGTTCTCAGCCAGGTAACAAGATTTCTTCCCTTTTTCCTTGTAGTCTCGGTTGTCTCTTCTGTCAGATTTTTGGTTGCTTCGATAATCTCTATCATCACCTCTGTCAAACTTCTTTTCATATGTTCTTTCATTACTTCTGTCATCTTTTCTTTTGTAAGGACATCTAGCAGCAAAGTGTACAATTTATTTACAGTTAAAACATACCAATGGTAATTTACCTTTGTATCTACCTTTGCCTCTCTGCAATCTTCTGCAATTGGTGCTTCAATCTCATCAAGTTTTTGATCATCACTATCACTTTTACTATTATTTCTCATAGTGTGTTTATGACTTGATTCACTTATCTTTAAAGAAGACTTGAATGCAGACTCAATAGATGGTAAGACACTATTGTCAAAGTAATTCATCTCAAACGAAATAAGTCTACCATCCAAACTATCTAGAGTGACATTTTTATTTGCCTATGCTCTCATTTCTTTTATAGCAAATACTCTAATAGCATAAACAAGCAGTAAGATTCTTAGGATTTTACTTACCACCATTTCTTCTTCAAGTACACCTCCTACTCCTCGAAGAGCATTGACTAACTCTTTGATTTTGCAGCTGTACTGAGTGATGCTTTCTCCTTCTTTCATTCTTAGGTCATCAAACTTTTCTCTCAGGCTTTCTGCTTTAGCTCTGAGTACATTTACATTTCCTCCATGTACTAGCTTCAATTTGTCCCACATTTTCTTTGTAGTGGTGCATATCTTGAAATCTTCAAATTTAGCATTGGAGAGCGAGGAAGCAAGTTCTATCATCATAGAATCATGCTCATGCTTTTCTCTCAATTGATCATGTGTGTGAGGTCTAGTAGGCAACACATATTCAGTATCCAAGTATTGAGTAATATCATTTCCAAAACCTGATAGGTGGAGTATTATCCTTCTTTGCCATGATGCAAAGTTATCCTTGTTCAACTTAGGCACATCGCATTTTCTCATCTTGTGATCTTTTTCTTGAGTCTTTAAACTCCCTTTCTAAGAACACAATCTATAATACCAATTGTTAGAATAAATGAGGGGGGTGGGGGATGAATCAATGGCCTCAAAAATTAATCCAATATCAACCCAAAACTTTATATCATGAAAATAAACCTCTAGTTATCTTTGATCCTTCAAGATTTATGCCCTTAAATAATCTTATCAAATAACTACTGCTCAGAGTATACTGTTTTTCCTTTTTCTTTAGCTTTACTGAATATCAGTCTTAGCCCTTTTCTAGTCTTTACCAAAATATAGTAAATAACTTAATGTTTACTGATCAATCCTGTTAAGTAATGTGTAAATAAAATTATCAAAGCAATGAACTATTTACACATTTGAGACATGGAATTTTAACGTGGAAACCTTGTTAAGGGAAAAACCACTTGGGACTGGTGACCTAAAATTTTCACTCTTCTGAAGTGAGCGCGGTGAAGAGTCAACCCTATTAAAGGTTACAAACACACTGTTAAGTGTGAACTTGTTAAAGGATTTAATATAATAGTTTGTCTCTGGATATCTGGCATTTCACTATGCTATCTTCACGAGAAACTTTTTGATACTCCTTGGGATGTATCTCATTATCTAAAGGATAGTTAAATCCCACTCCGTTAAGAGATTTTTTGAGTCAATGTTTAAACTGATACAATATATGATCTGTTCATATAAACAAATTAATCTTGAAGATGTTCATATCTATTGTAAGCTGATAATACCTTTCTAATCTTTTGTTCTCTTATGTTCCTTTGCTCCACTTCTTTCTGCTTGGTGATGTTGTTTGCTTCTCTGTTGCTTGGTGTCCGCAGAAATCTTTAGCTCTGTTTTTCAGCTTGTTTGATCAGAACTGTATGAAGACTTCTATCTTCCCTAGTATTCTAATCAACATCCTCTTTTCATAATGAATTATCTTGTCTCTCTTATAGACATGATTTCACCATTTCTAATTCTTTTTCTTTCTTGTTCTTGACGTGATCTACAAATCTCGCCATTCTTGCTTTAAAGCTTACTTTAGTTTTATCCCGTAGATTTCTCCTTGACAAATGGAATAAAACTAGCTTTACATCTCTAGCTTATCTCTAGCTTTTAACTGATTGATGAAAACAATGTGATCAATCAGTTAACTCTATAATTAGCTCTTGCCAGCTAAGTATTTTGTCATTTTTGAACTTCAGTTCTCGTCAATCAACACTTCAGTTGTGCTCGGTCATAACTTCAATTTTCCTCGGGCATCTCCGTCAGGGTTGTCTCTTCGTTGGGAAACACTGTGAAGTTATGCTCGGGTAACACTTTGGTTCTAATTGGTAACGCTTGCTTGGGTTTCTTTCTCGGGTATCATTGTGAATTTTCTCAGAGTTCTTTATCCGTCGGTGTTCTGTCCATCGGTGTTTGTTGTCACTTAGTGTATACTGAACTTTTATGCATTACTGATAACATAACCTTTATTTCTTTGAATCCTTGAAGTCTTTGACAATATGTATATGACCAATAAGATTATATCAAGTTGACATCAATGAAAATAAAATACATTAACTGATTTAATGTCTTGAATTAACTTTCTGTATCTCCGTGATCATCAACTTAACATCTTCAAATAGTCAATCAGTTATAGTTCATAAATTTCTCCCTTTAGCATTGATGGCAACATACTACATTACTATTAATACAATATGAAATATATCAATTGTAGTTCATCAATCTACCAAACTTATTATTCTATAACCGATACAAATATCTGGCTCTCAGTAAGCTCTTCTAGCTTAGACTTGATTCTTGCAGAGTACTTTCTTTATTCTTCATTCCCTTCACTGGATAGATGTAGCAAATTTTGATTCTGTCTCTCCCTTTTTTGTAGAATCTCTTCTCCCTTTTTTGGATAGATATGCAATGTTAACTTTTCTAATTCTCTCCCTTAGATGGATGTTTTTGTTTAATTTTTCTCTGATGTTTTCTCTCCCTTTGACTGTTTCTCTCCTTGAGACCATTTCTCTCCTTGATCATCTCTTTTTCCTTTGACAACATATTTTTAAGTCATCTCTCCCTTAGTATACTTCTCTCCCTTTGGATGAACTTGATGGATATATTATCTCTCTCTCTCCCTAGAAATTTCATATTGGATATCTCTCTCATATGGATATAATCTCTCTCCCTTTGACAAAAGTGCCAAATTATATCCTTCCTCTTTTTTATAATATATTCCTTGAATTTAGTTTCCATCAGCAATACAATAAATCTGGTGTTCGGTGTAGTTAAGTACCTTTCTATGTACCGATGTATCTTTGCAGTCCTTCTCTTTGCTTGCATCAACATAAATGATCCTCTGATTATGTGTAGGCTGATGCAGCCTCCTAGTCAAATTAGTGACCAGTAGACAAGGGTCGGACCCCTAGTCTCTTTCTCAGGTACTCAAATGTATCTTTAGGCAATGACTTAGTGAATATGTCAGCTAATTGTTCCTTGGATTGTACATATTATAGTATCACCTCTTTCTCTTGCACTTGTTCCCTTAAGTAACGATACTTGATAGTAATATGCTTTGTCTTAGCATGCATGAAAAGGTTCTTTGATATGTTTATTGCACTGGTATTATCACAATAGATAATCACTGGTTCAAGAATTTTCATATTCATACCTTCGAGTAATTTCTCTATCCATGCAATGTTGGAGCAATTTGCAGCAATAGCCACATATTCTTCTTCTGCAGTAGATTGTGAGATGCATCCTTGCTTCTTGCTTATCCATGTGACAAATCTGTCACCCATAAAGAATGCTCCTCATGTTGTTCTCTTTCTGTCATCTATATTTCCAGCCCAATCAACATCTATATAGACTTGTAGCTCAAATTTGCCTTCTTTTCTATACCATAAGCCATAGTCTTTAGTATTCTTTACATATCTCAGAGTTCTTTTGACAGCAGTCATGTGTGATTCCTTAGGATTAGCAGAGAATATTGCAACTATTCCAACTACATGTGCTATATCTGGTCTAGTATGAACAACATACATTAGTTTTCCAATCATAGATCTATATATAGGGTTTGATTTACCTCGATTGTCTTGTCTTCCTTTGTCATCTTGCATCCGATTTCTATAGGTGTTCCAACTAGTTAGAGTCTTCCATTTTGAATATCTTGAGAACTTCTTTGATGTATTTAGATTGTGTGATGTATATGCCTTCATCTTGTTGAAGAATCTATAGACCAAGAAAAAATTTGATCTCCCCAAACATTGACATCTCAAAATCTTTGCTCATTTCATTAGAAAATGATTTTCATAACATATCATTACCCCCAAATATGATATCATCAACAAATATTTCAAAATAAAAATGTTTTCATCAGTATCTTCTTTTAAATACAAATTACAATTTTCACTTATTCTTACAAATCCAATACTTATGAGATATGAGTGAAGTCTTTAATACCATGCTCTTGGTACTTTTTTCAATCCATACAAGGCTTTGTGTAATCTACAAACCATGTTTCTCTTGTCAGGATCAACAAACCCTTCTGGTTGTTCAATGCATACCTCTTCTTCTAGTATTCCATTCAGGAATGCAGATTTGACATCCATTTGGTATACCTTAAATCCTTTGAATGCAACATAAGAAAGTAGAATTCTTACCCATTCTAGTTTAACAATGGGTACAAAGGTTTCTCCGTAGTCAATACCTTCTACTTGTGAATACCCCTTGCATACTAATCTTTCTTTGTTCCTTGTTACTTCTCCATTCTCATTTACCTTATTTCTGAATATCCATTTGGTACCAATGACATTCTTGTCATCCGGTCTAGGTACTAATGTCCATGTTATGTTCTTCTCAATTTTTTCTATTTCTTCATTCATAACACTGGCCCATTCTTTATTTTCAAGTGCAGTATTGATAGATTTAGGCTTAAAATCACAAATTAAACATGTAGTGTTCAGTGACTTACTTCTTGTTCTCATTCCACCCTTTTTGTCTCCTATGATCTGGTTTTGGGGATGGTGTCTTTTAACATACTTGGCAAGTACTGGTTCAGCTCTTTTTTCATCATTCTAATTATCATCTTGACCTTCATTTTGATCCCCATCGCTTTGAACACCATTTTGAGCATTTTCCTAATTTTCGGTGTTTGCAGCCTGATGCTCAGGTGCATTGTTCTATCACTCAGGAGCGATACACTGTTGCTCAGGAAGAGTGTCAGATTCTTCACTATAGACAAACCTGTTGTATTCTTCTGATTCTTTTCTACTGTCCTCATCATTTTTGTCAGCAAAATCATCTATTTTGACATTTGCACTTTCAATGATTTTGTTAGAGGACTTGTTAAGATATTTATAAGCCTTGCATTTGGTAGAATACCCTAGAAATATTCCTTCATCACCTTTGGAGTCAAGCTTTCCCTTTCTATCATCTATCAAAATATAACATTGACTTCCAAAAATTCTAAAGTAACTTACATTCAGTGTATGTCCATACCATAACTCACGAGGTGTCTTCTTGGTGTCTTTCTTTAATTGAACTCTGTTCAATGTGTAGACTATAGTACTAACAGCTTCTCTCTAGAATGTTTGAGTGATGCCTTTATTAATCATTAGTGTTCTGGCACAATCCCATTTTGTTGTGGTGTTCTTGGTGCAGAAACCTATCTTTTAATTCCACGTTCATTGTAAAAGTTAGTGAATTCATCATAAATAAATTATCCTCATGTATCCGATATTAAGCATTTCAGTTCCTTACCACTTTGTTTTCTACAATTTCTTTATACCATTTAAACATCTTGAATGCTTCTGATTTCTCTTTTAAGAACATAACTGTCATCATTCTAGAGTAATCATCTAAAAATATAATAAAGTATCTATCACCATAGTAGCTCTTAGTTCTCATGGGTCCACACAGATCAATATGGAATAATTCTAGAATTGCATTAGATGTGTAGGTTTTTCTCCTGAAACTAGACTTTGTCATTTTATGTTTTTGACAATTCTTACATGTGATATGGTTGGGATTTGTCATGCTCGGTAAGCCTCTTACTTTCCTTTTATTTCTTATACTAACCATGTTGTCATAATTCACATAAAATAACCTTTTATGCCACAACCATATGTCTTCATTTCTAGCCATTAAAAAAGTGGTGCTAATATCATCAAGATAGAATAGGTTACCATTTGTCTATTCACCAGTTCCGATCAACCTTGATTCATTAAAGATCTTTTCCTTTTTGTTCTCAAATGAAACTCGATGACTTGAGTTATTTAGCTGTGGAAAACTTAATATATTATAGTTAAGTCCTTTCACCCAATATGCATTTTAACTTCTGATCAGATTATTCAACATTATTGTTCCTTTACCTTCAACTGGACAAGGTGAGTCACTACCCATTCTTACTGATCCACCATTATAATATTCAAAATTTTCAAACTTTTCCTTATCTCTAGTCATGTGGTTATTGTAGCCACTATCAATAATCCAGACATCATTCTTACTAACCTTAGATATGATTGCAGTTTCAACATACCTTTCCTCTTCATCTGAATCATCCTTCATAGAAACAAATACCACCTTAATATCTTCATCAGATTTGGTGTCAGTATCTCCAGCTTTGTTCTCAGCCAGGTAACAAGCTTTCTTCCCTTTAGTCCTGTAGTCTTGGTTGTCTCTTTTGTCAGATTTTTGGTTGCTTTGGTAATATATGTCATCACCTCTGTCAAACTTCTTTTCATATGTTCTATCATTACTTCTATCATCTTTTCTTTTGTTAGGACATCTAGCAACAAAGTGTCCAATTTATTTATAGTTAAAACATACCAATGGTAATTTACCTTTGTATCTACCTTTGCCTCTCTACAATCTTCTGGCCATTAGTACTTCAATCTCATCAAGTTTTTGATCATCACGATCACTTTCACTATTATTTCTCATAGTGTGTTTATGATTTGATTTACTTATCTTTAAAGAAGATTTGAATGTAGAATCAATAGATGGTAAGACACTGCTATCAAAGTAATTCATCTCAAATAAAATAATTCTACCAACCAAACTATCTAGAGTGACATTGTTATTTTCTACTGCTCTCATTTCTTGTATAGAAGATACTCTAATAGCATAAACATGAAGTAAGGTTCTTAGGATTTTACTTACCACTATTTATTCTTCAAGTACACCTCCTACTCCTCAGATAGCATTGACTACCTCTTTGATTTTGCAGCTATATTGAGTGATGTTTTCTCCTTCTTTCATTCTTAGGTCATCAAACTTTCCTCTTATGCTTTCTGCCTTAGCTCTTAGTACATTTGCATCTCCTCCATGTTCTAGCTTCAATTTGTCCCACATTTTCTCTGTAGTGGTGCATGTTTTGAAATATTCAAATTCAGCATCGAAGAGTGAGGAAGCAAGTTCTATCATCATAGAATTGTGTTCATGCTTTTCTCTCAATTGATCAAGTGTGTGAGGTCTAGTAGGCAACACATATTCAGTATCCAAGTATTGAGTAACATCATTTCCAATACCTAATAGGTGGAGTCTTATCATGATTTTCCATGATGCAAAATTTTTCCTTGTTCAACTTAGGCACATCCCGTTTCCTCATCTTGTGATCTTTTGCTTGAGTAGTTAAACTCCCTTTCTAAGCATACAAGCTCTGATACCAATTATTAGAAAAACTGAGAGGGGGGGTGAAGCAGTGGCCTCAAAAATTAATCCAAAACTTTATATCATGAATATAAACCTCTAGTTATCTTCAATCCTACAAGATGTATGGCCTTAAATAATCTTATCAAATAACTACTACTTGGAGTATACTATTTATCCTTTTTCTTTAGCTTTACCAAATATCAATCTTAGTCCTTTTCTAGTCTTTACCAAAATACAGTAAATAACATAATGTTTACTAATCAATCCTGTTAAGTAATGTGTAAAGAAAAATATCAAAGCAATGAACCATTTACAAATTTGACACATGGATTTTTAACATGGAAACCCTGTTAAGAGAAAAACAACTTGGGACCGGTGAACCAAAATTTTCACTCTTTTGAAGTGACCTTGGTGAAGAGCCAACCCTGTTAAAGGTTACACATAGACTGTTACATGCAAACTTGTTAGAGGATTTAATATAATAGTTTGTCACTTGATATATGGAATTTCACTATGCTATCTTCATTAGAAAATTTTGATACTCCTTGGGATGTATCTCATTATCTAAAGGATAGTTAAATCCCACTCTGTTAAGAGATTTTCTAAATCAATGGTTAAACTGATACAGTATATGATCTGTTCATATAAAAAACTTAATCTTGCAGATGTTTAGATCTATTGTAAGCTCATAATACCTTTCTTATCTTTTGTTCTCTTTTTTTCCTTTGCTCCACTTCTTTCTGCTCAGTTATGTTGTTTGCTTCTCTGTTGCTCGGTGTCTGCAGAAATCTTTAGCTCTGTTCTTCAGCTTGTTTGATTAGGACTGTATGAAGACTTCTATCTTCACTAGTATTCTCTTCAGAATCCTCTTTTCATAATGAATTATCTTGTATCTCTTATAAACATGATTTCACCATTTCTAAGTCCTTGTCTTTCTTGTTCCTTACATGATTCACAAATCTCGCCATTCTTGCTTTAACGCTTTCTTTAGTTTTATCCCGTAGATTTATCCTTGACAACTGGAATATTTTAGCTTTACATATCTATCTTATCTCTAGCTTTTAACTGGTTGATGAAAACAATATGATCAATCAGTTAACTCCATAATTAGCTCCTGCCAGCTCAGTCTTTTGTCAATTCTGAACTTCAGTTCTCATTGGTCAACACTTCAGTTGTGCTCAGTCATAACTTCAGTTCTCCTCGAGTATCTCTGTCGGGGTTGTCTGTCAGCCGGGAAACACTGTGAAGTTCTACTCAGGTAACACTTTGGTTCTACTTGGTAATTCTTGCTCAGGTTTCTTCCTCAGGTATCATTGTGACTTTTCTTGAGATTATCTATCCATCGGTGTGCACTGTCTGTCAGTGTTTGTTTTCACTTAGTGTATACTGAACTTTTATGCATTACTGATAACATAAACTTTATTTATTTGATTCCTTGAAGTCTTTGACAATATGTATATTACCAATAAGATTATATTAAGTTGACATCAATGACAATACAATACATTAACTGATTTAATGTCTTGCATTAACTTTCTACAGCACGGTGATCATCAACTTAACATCTTCAAACATTCATTCAGTTATAGTTCATCAAGATATTGTCGTTGATATCAGTCCAAAAAATAATGAAGATGTCTTTCACTTGCCTAAGGGGGTTGACAAGTTTTATGCTTTCTCTATAAACAAGGGCTTAGAATGGTTTAAAAATAAGACTCATCTCGCTTATGAAATGGTAAATAAGGAGTATCTGATGGAACCTCTCCCTAAGAATAAGTTGGAAAAAATTGACATGAGAAAAGGGATATTTGAAGGATGATATCTAAGCCTCAGCTACCATGCTGAGTAGATTATATGGGCTTCCCCAATCTATCCAAATTGAAATTGGATGATTTTTCTGATTGAAAGGATTAAGGGGAGAAGGTCTAGGTTTGAATGGGATACCATTCCAAGTTATAACTTAGACATGAGCAATTGATTGCAGTGAAGAACAAACCTAAGTTCTATATTAATTCTTACATTATCTATTTACTTGCCACCATGGAAAAATACCTAGGGTTATTCAAGAGAAGAGATTTTGGTCAACCTAATGCTTGGCCATTCACTGTATATCCATAGCTGGTAAGGAAAGAAAAATTAGATGAAAACAAATTGGGATACAAGATTGTTAATGATGCCTTTGTCTTTGCAATCATCCATTCCATTGAGGGTGATTTTGTGAAGAGACTCTTAGAGGAAGCTATGAAAAAGGTATGGGCTGTTGGGCCCTATTATGTTCAATTCAAGACTTTCACATATATCAGAGTGGCAGGATGTACTCTCACATCAAAGAATATTCCCGTGTATCCCTATGATAAGATCATCATTATGAATATGGCTACGCAACTTTCAGATGCCTACAAACATATAAAGCACAAGAAGAAACATTCCTGGGACTTTCCCATCTCCATCGACCCTCACTTTCTACAAGACATAAAAGTATGCAAGTCTCTGGCCTTTGAATGGGGTGAATGTCCCTTACAACCATTCAATTTGATCATAACTAGGTCTGATCCCATTGACACCCACAGTCACATCATGGGTACCGTAGACATTATGTCCATGAGCCTCACATTATCATTAGATGAATTGTGTAGATGACTATGTGATCAAGATCTAAGAGAATTGTAGAATGTCTCTTGAGCTTGCACAATATGCTCTAGAACTCTGCATTTCACCCAAAGTTTTGGATATGGATACTGAAGATATTTTGGGTCCTCTATACAATCAAGATAAGATATATGCAAGGGCCATTTTAAATGTAGAGGTAGATAAGGAAGCAAATGAAAATATTGGATTCAAGGCCAGTTATGTAATAAAGACAACCAAGGAGTGGATTAGAAGGCCATTGAAAATGGATCTTGTACCAATAAAGCCATAGCTTGATACACCATCTAAAGAAGATAAGGGAAAAGGAGATAAATTAATCATGCCCAAGTTCAAAGGGGAAGCTCCTCAAAAGAAGAAAACCATTTACAGACATGATCGACCAATTTTATATGGCTAAAATCTAAAGGAAAATCTGACAAGAACAAGAATGATAGGGAGTATTACTCCAGCTACTGCTCAAACCTCTACCTCAGGCAAGTCTCCAAAAATAAAGGTAACATGACCTATAACTACCCAGGAAGGGAAGGAAACAGTATACAAGAGAAAGAGATGTTCTATATCTCCACAGTTGGAAACTTTGCAAGAAGTTCAGAGGAAGAGGAAGAAGAAGAAGTGCCATTGGCAAGGAGAACATGATCGGGAATAAAAAACCAAAAAAAGAATATCTCAAGAAGAGAATGTTCTGATTGATGTAGATATAGGTGCATAAGAGGAGCAATTAGATCATGAGGATTCCCTTGGTCTTGATGAATTTATATTTATGATTTTGAGAACCTCGCAAGGTTTAAGGAATAAATGATAGATCACCCTGATCAAACTGCTGAAATAAGTGTCAGAGGTGTTAGCACTGCACCAAGAAAATTTTCCAAATTCTAACATTGACTATTTTCCCACGCTTTCTGGTTTAGAATCCTATGTCTTGCTACGCTAAAAGGATCAAAATTCATTAATTGTGTTCTGTTTTAAGTATTTGTTGCTTAGTCGTATTGGTCTTTTAACATGTTTTCAAGTTGTGCAAGCGGGTGATGAGTCATCAGATTGTAAAATTGCGTAGTTGCGATAAGATTGTGTCAAGTCATGATCTTTTGTGCGAGTGAGCGGTTTGGGTGTTAAAGATTGTAAATCATGCAGTCGCGATGTTTTGTGAAAGTCAGGTTATAAGTTCATTTCTGAGCGGGTTAGGAATGATTTTGTTTATCGCTCACTTGCGAGGAATTAACTTTGTCAAAAATAGGTCAACGAGTCCACGATGACTTAAAACCTTGTGTATCACACAGTCGCTTTAGAGTTATGTTGTTCACTTTATGCTCTGTGACCGAGCGAGCCTTGTTAAAATGAAGTAGTCGCATACCCACGTTAAGTTTCCATGTTTGTCTTTCAAGTCAGCAACTGCGCGATGAAGTCAGGTTGTAGAGGTCACTCACTCGCTTAGGTTCTAACTCATTTGTATTTTGCAGTGCGAGTAAGCGATAAGTGCATGCAGGAGTTATTAAGTTGAAGGCTCACCGCTCACTCGCAGAGGTATTTTTCAAAGTTCTAAAAGGTGTGCGAGCGGGCGCTTATGAGATCATTTATCACCTCGCTCACTCGCTGATGCTTTGAAATTTTGAAAAATGAGCTCATGAGTTTGAAAAATTGCTCATAAGTGTCTCCATGCCCTAGGATTGAGCACTGGTCTATTTCCATTTAATCAAATGACTATCATTATCAAAATTAATCTTTAATTTTGGTCTGGTCTATTTTAATAAAAGTTACAATGATAAACCCCTGTAATTTCATCCACAATTAATTAGAATAATTCAGTGATTTCATTATTCTAAGTTTTGAAGGGTAATCCCGCCCGAGTTAGTGGAGCTCAAAGTGTAGGAGGTTTCAAAATCTTGTGTCTGTTGTTCTGCATCTTGCTTGGTCAGTGTCTGGGTTAAATAGAGCAAGCTCTCTGAGAAATATTTTCATATCAGCAAGAAAAAGAACTAATAGAAAATGGCGACTCTACTGGGAACGTTATCAAGGAATGTGTGGAAGGTTAGTCTGACATCAACATTCCATAGTATAGATTCCTTGAAGTTTAGTTTTTGAAATCACATGTTGTGTATTGCATTTTATTGAGCTATACAATCAAATATCATTGTCAAAGTGAATTTTCTTTATTTTTCCCAAAGTTTTTTTTTGGGTGGCGACTCCGATTTATTGGTTAGGGCCAGTTTGTTTGTTGGAAGATGGCTAAAATTTGAAAATGGGAAGATGTATTTTTGTACGGCCAAATTCCCATTTTGGTCCAAAATGAGAATTTGGCAAATTCCAAAAAAAAGGTGGAATTTGCCAAATTCTCATTTT
>MU224492.1:136726-152207 GCA_018584345.1 Thuja plicata
TTTGGCAAATTCCAAAAAAAAGGTGGAATTTGCCAAATTCTCATTTTGGACCAAAATGGGAATTTGGCCGTACAAAAATACATCTTCCCGTTTTCAAATTCCAGCCATCTTCCAACTAACAAATGGGCCCTTATAGTGTTTCCAAGGGGAATACTGGCAGATTAAGTGTGTGAGATTTCATTTTGAACATAATGAGGAATACAAAAGCAAACCCAAAGAATCACTCTCAGGCAACATCAGAGAGTGACATTTCTAAAAATTCTAGAAAAAATCACTTTAGAAAAGGGGAATCCTCTAATAATACTTCCTGGAAACCTAGGTTAGTAGGCCCCAGCCAGTCATTAGATACTATTCCTGAGAAAGAAATTAATAAGCCTTTAAACCCTGAGTCTGACACAACTGGTTATTTTGAGGACATTTTTAACCCTAGACCAAAAAATGTATTTCAAGAAAAGGGGGAAACATCCTCCTACTTTGAGGGTATCCCCTATGAGAGGTTTGAAGAGCAAAAGGGAGAAAATCAGGTAAAGGTGTATGACTCTTCTTGTTCTGATATTGAGGGAGTCCTCAGAGACAATGACCTTTTAAAAAGGGAATTAGATGAACTATTACTCTTCAAGCAAAAGAATGATGAGGCTAGAGAAGAAAAAGTCATAAATGCTATTACCGATAGGGAAAATTTAAAAGAAGCGAGTTGCTCAGTTAAAATTGGCAGCTAAAGGTGCAAATGAAGGATTTCATGGTTTGTATAAAGAGATTTTTGGAGATATAGATACCCTGAGAAAAGAGTGCCACGAGAGAGAACATTTGGTTAAGAAGGGTGAAACCAAAGATGTAGGTCTTGTAGTGAGGCAAGTTATTAACTATGAAAATAAAAATTCTCCTAAGCCTCAGATAGTTACACAAAATGTATCAACAACTAATGCTAGGCAAACAAAGGTTGACAAAGGAAAACAAAAGATCACTGGCATTAACTTTTCTCAACCTAAAATTAAAGAGGGTATGTCTCAGAACATATTTTCACTTGATATGGAATTAGAAAGGGCAAGAAAGGCCAAAGATGATATTGCAAAACAATTGGAAAAGGCTGAATTAGAAGCTGTTGTAGTAGAGATGAAGAAGAGAATTGTTTTCTTGAGTTCCATGACTAGTCCCAATATGAAAAATAATGCTACTAATCAGGCCATCCCTATATTTAATTCCAATTTTCAGACAAATAATGACAATACAAATACCCAGACTTATGGTGCCGCTCAAGGGGCTGCATCACAATCAGGAGTAAGTGGATCTAATAGAAATATTGGCCTCCATAATGTGGGCATTGGTCAAAACATCACCAGTATTACCCAGAATGTTGGTCAGAATATGGGCTCAAATTTTCAAAGGAGACCTATTCATCTAGAGAGATATAGACAACTGTTCTTTGATGGTATCCCTGGCTAGCCAAACCTTATTCCTAATGAGGTCAGAGATAAGATTCCTAAGTTTAGTGGGAATAATGCCATAACTGGTGAAGAACATCTGAAATTATTCTTGGATACAATGAATGATTATGATATTTCAGATGAGGATGTCGTAATGAAATTATTTGTACAATCTTTAACTGAGGATGCAAGAGATTGGTACCAGGGTTTGCCTGATCATAGTATCTATTCTTGGGATGAATTTGTTAGGAGTTTCAAAGAGAAATATGGTGACAAGATAAATTCTGGTTTTATGCTGAATGAATTCAACAGCTTGAAAAAATTCACTAATGAAGGCATTGCTGAATTTAATGTAAGATTTTCAGAAGGCTATGTATAAGTTGTTTCAAGTATTGAGACTAGATGAAAATGTGTGTGTTACTACCTATTGTAATGCTTTGGATGGAAAAACATCTTATCTACTTAGAGATAAAGACCCTCAAACCATGAGAGAAGCATAAAAGTTGGCTATAAATATAGAAAGCAATAGAAGGGCTTCTGGAAAGCTTGGTAAACGGGATGACAATAGGCTCTAGAAAGAATCAAAAGCACAGCCAAATAAAAGCCCCAAGGAAGAAGATAAGATGGATGCATTGGTAACTATGGTGAAAGATCTTACTGCCAAGGTGGACAAGAATGAAAAAGGATTTCAAAATAATAGGCCATAATACCAAAGACAGGATAAACCTTATAGACTACAAGATTTCCCTTATAAGACTCAGTGGAAGGATGGGAAACCTGTGTCAGAAGAGCATAATGATCCCAAGAACAAAGAAATTCTTAATCCATTAAAAAACAATAGTGCCCATAATGTGGAAAATAATCCTTGGTACATAGCTTGCAATATGCCTCATTCCCCATATCAATGTGCAATAGCTCAAGGCTTAGTGGATCAACATGGAAACATTGAGACACAAGAAAGTAAAGGTGAGAAGAAGCCTGTTGTAAATATGTGTGCACTTACTATTGAAGATGATAATGGTAGTTTAGAGGGAGAATTAGAAGAAGAGATTCCAATCACAATAAACAACACAAGTACCAAGTTAGAACATTTTAGGCTTGGAATGCCTAATGAAGAAGAGATGAAATTTTTAACCATTGCTGCTGTTACACAAGCAAGAAGTTCATACCAACTCAGGAATAGAAAATTTGATCAAAATGGGAAACAACCTGATTCACCTGGCATTACAGAAGTTACAAATGAGAAAATTGCACAAGATGAAGTGAAAGACACCTTGGGTGAAGAGAGCAAAGTCATTCCTTCTCATGACCAAGAAACAAGGGTATTGAAAGAAAATAAAGGTAAAGTGTCTTCTGACAGTAACATAAGTTTCCCAACTTTTAATATGAAACAAGCTTTATCTCAGATGAAAGTCTCTGTTCCTTTTCTTGAAATGTTTAAAATTAAGGAACACCAGGAGGCATCTTTTTCATTACTTTCTGATTTACCTGGTGTGCATGATAATGTTGTTCTGAATGATGAACTGAAAGGTGATCATTAGGAGAAGGATAGGGTCCCAATTTGTTTGGGAAATATAGTTATTCAAGAGCCAGATCAAATTGATCCTTTTTATGTTACATTTCTCACAAACAATATGTTGCTAAAGAATTGTATGATGGATTCAGGAGTTGTTGCTAATGTAATGACTTACACTGTTATGAAGCAATTGGGTTTAGATGTGGATACTACTTGTGGTAAATGTTATGCCATGGACAACAGGGAAGTACTTGTAATAGGAACTTTGCAAGGGTTAGAGATAAAACTTGTTGCTTACCCTGAGGTCACTTTTAAGATAGATGTTGTGGTTGTAGATTCACCACCCCATTATGGTATGCTCTTATCAAGACAATGCACTGCAGCCATTGGAGGACATGTACAACTGGACTTATCTTTTTCTACCATCTATGTTAATGGAAAAGAAGCAAAACTGTTAAGGGGACCTAGATCTCCTATTTATGTTGAAAAGGTTCAACCTAGTATGTTGAATTGCTTTGTGGATGTGGATATAAATAATTTCAAAGTGGAAAAAATTCAGCCACAGTTAAAAAATACAGATCCCATCATAGAAGAATTGAAGTTGCAACAGCAAGGGCTATGGCAGATGTATTTTGATGGAGCATGCTCTAGAGAGGGGTTAGGGGCTGGTGTTTTATTTGTCTCTCCATCATGTATTACTTTCAAATACTCATTCCTACTATCATTTCAATGTACAAATAACACAGCTGAGTATGAGGCATTGTTATTGGGGTTAGAAATAGCAATGAAGCATGGCATCAAATTATTGAGAGTTTTTGGTGATTCAGAGTTAGATATTTCCCAAATTAGAGCAAGATATGTTGTCAAAAATGATAGGTTGAAACAATATAAGCATGCTGTATGGGATAGTATTGAATTTTTTGATGCATTTTCCATTGAATTAATATAAAGATCCAAGAATATCATGGCAGATTTTTTGGCTAATATAGCTTTGAAAAATGATGATCTAACATTAACTGGGATATCTATTGTGGAAACTAAGACTAGGCCTGCAATCCCTGAAATTGTATATAATTGGCAGGTTTTTGAGAGTGATGAGGATATCATCAACTTCATTCAATGTGTGGATAATTATGATGGTCAAGTCATTGATTTTAATAATTTGATAGAAATTATTGATGGGAAAGAAACTATTTTTGGTAATGAAATTATGCAATTGCAAACAAATGAAATCCCTAAGGGACTGACACAATTAGAAGGATTGTTTACTAATAATGACAGTCATATGTGCCACAAATCCCCTGCCAAGTTGGATGACTTTGAGGAGATAAATTTGGGATCAGAATGTAGTCCTAAGATTGTGTACATTGGAAAGAAGTTGGCTCCTCATGTGAGGACTAATTTGATTAGCCTACTAAAAAGATTCAAGCATGTTTTTGCTTGGTCTTATGAAGACCTTAAGGCTTACAGGGAAGATTTATTTCAACATGAAATTCCATTAAAAGATGATATTAAGCCTTTCAGACAGAAACAAAGACCAATCAACCCTTTATTGGCCCCCAAAATGCAGCAAGAATTGACAAAACTCAGAGAAGATGGAATTATAAAACCAATCAGGCATTCTTCTTGGGTGTCTAATTTGGTCCCTGTCATAAAGAAAAATGGAGATATTAGGCTGTGTGTTGATTTTAGGAATCTTAACGTAGCCTCATTGAAAGATAACTATTCTTTGCCCAATATGGAGGCCATGTTGCAAAGGGTAACTGGTTGTGATCTTTTATCTATGATGGATGGTTTTTCTGGTTATAACCAGGTGCTGGTTAAAGAATCTGAACAATTCAAGACAACTTTCACTACTCCATGGGGTACATATGTCCATGGGGTACATATGTTTATGTAAGAATGTCATTTGGCTTGATGAATGCAGGGGCTACTTTCCAGAGAGCCATGGATGTGGCTTGTAAGGAATTTATAAATATTATTATGGTAGTATATCAAGATGATCTAACTACATATTCCCAAAAGGCTGATGATCATTGCAAACATTTAGAAAAGATTTTTACCAAAGCCTTGGAGTATGGGATTTCTTTAAATCCAAAGAAGTGTCATTTTGTTGTGATTGAAGGTAAATTATTGGGACATATAGTGTCTAAGGAAGGTGTCAAAATTGATCCTGAAAGAGTGGAAGCCATTAACAAGGTATTTCCACCAAAGAATATTAAAGGAGTTCAGTCTTTCCTTGGAAAGATAAATTTTGTGACGTGATTTATTGCAAATTTTGCTGAAATAGTAAAACCTATTTTTAAATTGCTGAAGAAATATGCAAAGTTTGAATGGGATAAAAATGCTCAATTAGCTTTGAATGAGATAAAAGTGGCAATCCAACAGGCTCCTGCATTAAGATCTCCAAATTATGAAAAACCTTTCTCCATATTTTCTTTTGCCTCATTTCATACAATTGCTGCAGTACTCTTGCAGAAAGATGATGAAGGTTTTGAACACCCTATAGCATTTTTTAGTAAGTCTTTGCAAGCAGCGGAACTCAACTATGAGATAATGGAGAAACAAGCATATGCATTGGTCAAGACTGTCAAGGTCTTTAGACCTTATCTTGTTTGTTCAAAAATAATTGCTTATGTGCCACATGCCACAGTGAAAGACATATTATCTCAATCTGAAGTTACTAGCAAAAGGTACAGATGCATTAGCAGGATCCAAGAATTCAATTTGGAAATTCAGGTTACTAAATTGGTAAGAGGTTTGGGTTTGGCCAAATTAATGACTCATAAAAATATGGAATTAGCCCAAATGAGTGATGTAAAAACAGTAAACATGAATTTTACTAGCATAGAATTGCAGTCCTGGTATACTGATATTGTGTTTGTTCTTAAAAATGCAAAATGTCTAGAACATATGTCAGATAATCAGAAGAGAACTCTGAGATTGCAGGCCCAGAGGTATGTCTTGATACAAGGTGATTTATTTTGGAAGAATAGAGATGGGATTTTGTTATTATGTTTGGATAAATCGCAGTCTGAAAGGGTCTTAAATGAAATACATAGTGGTGTGTGTGGTGGGCATTATTCTGCCAAAACTACAGCTCACAAAATAATCAGAGCTGGATTTTATTGGCCATGTCTTTTCAGAGACACTCAAATGTTTATACAAAAATGTGAACCATTCCAAAGATTTTTTGCTAAAATGAAATTTTTAGGAGCCTTACTTTTAAATCCTATGACCATTGAAGCACCTTTTACCCAATGGGGTTTGGATTTTATTGGTGAATTTACAGAAAAATCTAGTGGGGGTCATAGTTGGATTCTTTTGGATACAGACTACTTCACTAAATGGATAGAAGCAATTCCAACAAAGAGGGAAACCAACAAGATAGTAATGGACTTTTTAATGAATAACATCTTGACAAGATTTGGTGTGCCCACTAAGCTAATTATGGACAATGCCATGTGCTTTAGGTTTGAGGAATTTAGGGATTTTTGTAAAGATTATGGCATTATTTTATCTTACTCCTTGCCATATCATCCCCAAGCAAATGGACAGGCTGAGTCCAGTAATAAAAGTTTCATGAAGATAATTAAGAGGATTTTGGATAAAAATAAGAAGTCTTGGCATTCAAAATTGAAGTTAGCCCTATGGGCTGATAGGGTGACAGTAAAAAGAGCCTTAGGGGTTTCCCGTTTTGAAATGGTTTATGGAAATCAAGCAAGGTTGCCTCTAAACAATCTGTTACCAGTATACAAATTTTTGCAGGAAGAAGATTTGGAAAATCAAGAACCCATGATGAAAAGAATGGATCAATTGGTGGAATTAGAAGAAATAAGAACAGAAGCTCACAAAAGAAACCTGAAGCTCTAGCACAAATCTAAATACTTGTTTGATAAAAGAGCAACTGAAAGAAAATTTCAGATAAATGATATGGTGCTGCAATGGAATGCCAGAAAAGAAGAATAAGGCAAGCATGGTAAATTTGAATCACTATGGATGGGCCCATTTGTGATCCAGGAATTTCATGGTCAAGATTCTTATTTCTTGGAAGACCCTAATGGTGAGATACAGGAATTGCTAGTGCATGGACAATTCCTGAAACAATATTTCTCGTAAAGCTCCTTTTTCCATGCACATTAGTTTAGATTTCCCTCTTTTATGTGTGGGTTTTGTGTGCGCATGTACAATTTTTTTTAGGTTTGTGGTCTATTTCCTAGAGATGTGGCTTCTAATGTCAATTTTGCAATTAACTTTCCCCAGTTGGAGCCATTGTTAGCACTGCACCAAGAAAATTTTCCAAATTCTAGCATTGACTATTTTACCACGCTTTCTGGTTTAAAATCCTATGTCTTTCTACGCTAAAAGGATCAAAATTCATTAATTGTGTTTTGTTTTAAGTATTTGTCACTCAATCGCGTTGGTCTTTTAACATTTTTTCAAGTTGTGCGAGCGGACGATGAGTCATCAGATTGTAAAATCGCGCAGTCGCGATAAGATTGTGTCAAGTCATGATCTTTTGTGTGGGTGAGCGGTTTAGGTGTTAAAGATTGTAAATCATGCAGTCATGATGTTTTGTGAAAGTTGGGTTGTAAGTTCCTTCCTGAGCGGGTTAGAAATGATTTTCTTTATTGCTCACTCATGAGGAATTAACTTTTTCAAAAACAGGTCCAGCGAGTCTGTGATGACTTAAAACCTTGTGTATCACATAGTCACTTTAGAGTTATGTTGTTTACTTTATGCTCTATGACCGAGCGAGCCTTGTTAAAATGTAGTCGCATACCCGCGTTAAGTTTCCATGTTTGTCTTTCAAGTTAGCGACTACGCGACGAAGTCAGGTTGTAGAGGTCGCTCACTCGCTTAGGTTCTAACTCATTTGTATTTTGCAGTACGAGTAAGCGATAAGTGCATGTAGGAGTTATTAAGTTGAAGGCTCGTCGCTCACTCGTAGAGGTATTTTTCAAAGTTCTAAAAGGTGTGCGAGCGGGTGATTATGAGATCATTTATCACCTCGCTCACTCCCTGATGCTTTGAAATTTTGAAAAATGAGCTCGCGAGTGTGCGATAAGGAAAAGAAGAGGGATATCACTTACTTGCCCATGAATCAAGGAAAAAGGAAAGTTGTTAGCGAGTATGCAATTGAAGAAGGAAGGTTGGCAACCGCACACTCGTAGTCAGTGATATGGTTAAATTTTCAAGTTTGTGAGTGCACGATGGGAAAAAATGCGAATGTCACTCAACCGCTCATAGATTTTAGAAAAGAAAAAGTGGTCAGCGAGTGTGCGATAAGGGAACCACACACTCGTAGTCAGTGATATGGTTAAATTTTCAAGTTTGTGAGTGCACGATGGGAAAAAATGCAAATGTCTCTCAACCGCTCACAGATTTTAGAAAAGAAAAAGTGGTCAGCGAGTGTGCGATAAGGAAAAAGGAAAGTTGTTAGCGAGTATGCAATTGAAGAAGGAAGGTTGGAAACCGCACACTCGTAGTCAGTGATATGGTTAAATTTTCAAGTTTGTGAGTGCACGATGGGAAAAAATGTGAATGTCGCTCAACCGCTCACAGATTTTAGAAAAGAAAAAGTGGTCAGCGAGTGTGGATTTAATGTAGAAGCTTGCTCAATCGCGAAGGATCAAGCCATAGAATTTTTTCAACAGCGAGTTTGTGACCTAATGAAGAACAAGGGCCATCGCTCACTCGCTAAGTGTTGTAAGTTGGAGTGTTTCACAGTGCGAGTGAGTGACCAGATAAAGTGTATGATAAAAATGAACCTCGTTCACTCGCTCAGATCCAAAACCAATGATTTGAAAGCCAGCGGGTATGCAATTATGGAATGATTAAGAAATGAATGTGTACTCGCTCACTCGAAAATATTTAGATGAAGTTAAATGTTGAGTAGCGAGTATGAAACAGGTTGAAGAAAAGGTAATATCGCACACTCAGATGAACCCAAAAAGAAAAATGTAGAAAGATAGTGAGTATGCGACTGCCAAATGATGAAGTGTAGATTAGGTCATCGGTCACCTGCAGAAGATGAAGACCAAGGTAGAAACACACAGCGAGTGTGCGATAAGGGAAAATAAAAGGTCATGTCACTCACTCGCAAAGACTATTCTGAGTATGAGTAAAGTTTAGTGTGTTGGCGCCAGATTGACAAGTGGCTAGTTTCAGGCTTATGAGTGCAAAAAGCGAGGAAAATGTACACTCTATTCCAGCTAGGATCAAATAGTGTGAATTAATGGTAGCATTAGTGAAAGAGTGATGATTTCATGACACTACAACTACAAATAATTTAGCATTCAAGTGGACAAGACATAGGATTTGATGGTTATAAGTTTGAATGATTGGGTGTTATTCTGTACAACTCTCATTTCTGTATCCTGAGATTTTCTGCGAAAAGGGTTGTTGGTCTAAAATATTTTATCTGAGATAGTAAAATTAAAAAGGAAGGATGAGTCAAGCTATTGTTCCCACTACCTTGCAAGGGTCTGAGAAGAAGAAAGAGGTCACGATGAAGAAGTATACAGAATAATTTTTTGAGTTGCTGCCTGGAACTCTGAATACAAACAACGCAAACTGGGATGAATGGAATGACAAATGGTGTCAATGCAGAAATCTGGTAACCCCAAATTATTCTTGTAGTACTTTGTTTCATTATTTCTGGAATAATAGGATCAAACCAGTCCCAATTTGTAATCCATGGGATTTGAATATGGAAAAATTGATCGTGCCTGATGTTTATGTTGACATAGGTCTTATTAAGGAATTAGCCAAAAACTACTGCCCAGTAGCTAGGGTAACAAGGAAAACAAATAAAGAAACCCTAGTTTCCATAGATAGAAGGTCAGTGGCAGAGGTATTTGGAATCACTGGTGCATTATGCATAGACATTGATTTGAAGAAGATTAAGGCCAATTATGTCAAAAGAGAGCATTTGATTAAGCAATATGAAATGCCTAAGTTCATGCTCAAAGTAGATAGGCACCTGATGAAAATTCCAGATAATTTCAAGCCACCTTTTGACTTATCCATGTTTCATCATTATGTAAAATGCACAGTCTATGGTTTAATCAGGGTTCTAGGCTTTGATGGAGATTCTACAGTGTCTCAAGAATTACTTATGATGGCCATGAACATCTAGCACCCAGAGGTCAACACTGTTTATGACTATGCTGAATACATAGTTGATGCTATCCATGCTGCACTATTAGAGATATAGTCAGATGTGCCAACACCTACTTTTAAGCATTACTCTCATGTGATGTACATGATTTTGTATTATAACATAACATCAATGGATAAAGAGCTTGAGGTGTTTGTCTCAGAGTATGGTGTAGATGCACCAATCCAAAGATGGACTCGGGTATTGGATAGTTCATCCATCAACTCATCATTTGTATGCTTCTGTAACTAGATTGTGGATCCAATTTTTAATTTTTTAGGAATAGACAGGCACATGCTTCCTTTTGAGGTTAGAAAGATTCTGAGACCTTGGGAATATGTCCCAAATTGGCCCATCTCTCACAATTGGGCTGATTTCTTCTTTTTTGATTACATTACTATCATCAGAGTATATGGTTGTACTCAGCCTCCTCACATTATTCCCAAGTTTGTTCCTCCTAGGATTGCATTCTTAGAATTTGTATGGAAAATTACTTGGGTAGATAAGGAATTTCTAGAGGGGCACAAGAAGGGAACTTTTATCCCTAGGTTATGGGTGGGTTTTGATTTCTCCACTGGGAAAAAGGTGTTTGATTTGATAAATGATTTCTTAAAGCAATATAGAATGTCTGTAGTGATTTCCAGATTTTGTGATCCTGAGAAGTTTGTGCAGACAGCCCTAAAAAGAATGACTACTTGGCAGAAAATTAGAGACCATGATCCATTGGATGATGAGGATGTTGTGAGGAACAAACTAAATAAATAGGAAGTTCAGGATAGGAGAAGGAAGTGGAATGACCTCTTGAGAGAAGAATCTGAATGGAAAGAATTAGATAAGTCATTCTCTGGTTTTTTCCCTAACCTCCCATATTTCCAAAGGATAGAGGAAATGATAAAATCCTATGAAAATCTAATGTCACAAGTGCCACAATTCAGTGTTGAAGATGCACAATCTATAGGGTCCCCAATTCCAGTTGCACTACATGATCAAGAGCACCAAGAAAAATAGGAGGAGGAACAGCAAAAGGAAGAACAACATGAAGATGAAGAGGTAGGGGAAGAAGCCGGTGAAGAGGCTACTTCAGCTAGAGAGCCACCAAGAAAGAAACAGAAGAAAGAGCATAGAATGGTGCAAGATAGGAAGAGCATGGCAAAAGTCATGATATCAGAGCATGGTAAATACTTCAGAAAATTGAAGAGACAGTTGTAGAAGGAGCCTGAGACTGAGGGCCAAGGAGACAATCAGATGGTGTTATTTGAAAAGGATGATGAGAGGGTCATGATGGCCAATGAATACATGAAAGACGATGAGTTCATAAATTCTAAAGAGTTCAAGACCTTCTTGGTTAAATTGAAACAAAAGAATTTGAGACAAGAGCTGACTGCAGAAGAAGAGAATGCAAATAAGAATGAGGAAATTGTACAAACACTCCAGGATTATGATCCTGAGAGTGAACAGATTACGGTGGAACAAGCCACACTGCTGGTGCGGAATAGTGGTGTAATGTTGATGCCTGGTTGGGACCTACAGTCCACTTTCATTATTGATCAAATTAGGAGGCAAGAAGATCCTCTGCTGAAGACAGAATTTGAAATGGATGAAGTTTTGAAAGGATCAGGATTTGATCCTAAATCCAAAACCCTAGCAATATGGTCACTAGCTCCTGCCACACAGAAGCCCTTAGTCATGACCATTAGAGAAGAAAAAAGGGTAGAAAGGATGATATGGAACTAGAAAAATACTTCGGATACTGAGTTAGCTCAGTTAATGACACAGGTTTCATTTATGAACTTGGCAAAAGTTGATGACCTATCCAAGAGGTATGAGACAACTTTTGGCCAAATGATGGCGCTGGCAAAGAAACATGAAGAAGTGGTGGTCCAGAACCACACATTAGATGAGGAAATTGCCAAACTAAAAGAGGAATTAATAGAAAGTAAAAGGGAAAAAACTCCAACCCTTGAGGAGGTGGCTAAAGTTGTGATAGATGTTGTCAAAGGAGTCAAGGAAGACTCTGCATTGACAGAAACACAATCAAAAGATATATCACAGGAACAGGGCATGAATGCTATGTCTGTCATATTTCTCATATTACAGCACAGAATTGACATCCTAAAACAAAAAACTGACATAGTGTATATACTGTATGGGTCATTACAAGAAGCCTCAAAGATAGATGTAGAAGCTATGGTGTTCTTAGAGCCTGCTTTCAAATTATGGTTAGGGAAGGAAAGAATTTTGGATAAGTTAAAAATGGCTATGTTGTACAGTGATGATTGCCTAGATAAAGTGACAAATACCATTGAGATGGTCAGTAAGCTAAATGATACCTTTGCCTTTTTCAATGGCAAATCTGATTTAATAGACAACAAGTTATAGCTATTTGGTGATCAGTGTCCACCATTGACCCCAAAAATTTATGATGAAACAGTTGCTTTGAAAGCACAATCAGATTGGGTAGCCAGTTTTGATGCTATACTAGGAGTTCAGGATATAAAGCAACATTTGCAAAAGGATACAAATGCAGAATATTGCAATGAACTGATTGACAACCTTTTCAAAATGGAAACAGATATGGCCAAGTTTGTTTCTGAGGCCAGAACTACCATAGATGCCAGATGGGTAGAAGCTGTTGCAAAGCTGGAGGAAGAAAAGAGTTTTGATTGGCCCACTGCCAAAGAGGTAAACACGTGGGAGGCAAAGTTGAAAGGATGAGGAGGACATTGTCAACAAAAACAACAAACCTTGTTTAGACTTCGCCACTAGCTGCCACCTGTGTTCTATTGCAAAATTTTGTTTCTTGTCTATTGCAAGGTTGTTGCAAAAGATTTTGTAAATCTTTCCCAGTAAGTCAGTAGATTATTGCATCCTTGATTATAAAACGATTCCAAGACTACTAGAAAAAAATATAGCCATTTCATTTTGGAGAATGCAAAATATAATTGTAAACTCTAGGTTTTGAGACCAATATAGTAGGTTTTTGGAGAAATATTTGTTCAATGTAGCAAGTGACTCTGATTTTTGAATAAAATCTATTTCATAGTTTCTGAAGCATATAATGAGTATTGTGTCTTCATTTTAGTGTTTTGAATTTTGTTTAAATTTAATGCTTAAGGAATGTTCAATTTATACGTCTGTCAGGCAGATTATGAAATACTTCTAGGGTTCTTTCAAGGAAAGGCTAAAATGCCTTAGGAATGTTTCAATAAGATTCGGGATATAAAATGAATTTGATGAATTGACTTGATTAAGTGTATTGAGATAGATGTACAAGGTATATATATGTTTATGTCAGATGTTGTAATTGTCTTAAACTTTGTTCATGATCAAGCTGGTTAAAATTGCTCGTAAGTGTCTCCATGCCCTAGGATTGGGCACTGGTCTATTTCCATTTAATCAAATGACTATCATTATCAAAATTAATCTTTACTTTCAGTTTGGTTTGTTTTAATAAAAGTTACAATGATCAACCCCTGTAATTTCATCCACAATTAATTAGAATAATTTAGTGATTTCATTATTCTAAGTTTTGAAGGGTAATCCCGCCCGAGTTAGTGGAGCTCAAAGTGTAGGAGGTTTCAAAATCTTGTGTCTATTGTTCTGCATCTTGCTTGGTCAGTGTCTGGGATAAATAGAGCAAGCTCTCTGAGAAATATTTTTATATCAGCAAGAAAAAGAACTAACAGGAGGATAGGTACCATTTTCCCCATAAGTTATTCTCACTCCTCCTACATCCCAATTCACTGCCACTATGGTTGAACCATCATTGGGGGAACCAACTGCTAAGAAAGAGCCAGGTACACAGATACCTTCATCCACCATGGAGCCTACAAAAGTAGAGGTGTAAACTACTTCAAATCTCCCCAATATCCAGGTGTCAAAATCAATACAAGGAGAGCCTCCTCAAGACACACCAATTGATAAAGAGACTAGAGGTGATATAAATGTAGAACATATTTCATCCACTCCACCTCCTATTCATACAACTCCTCCTCCTATTTCCACCAACCCACCTCCTATTCAAACAAATGTTCCTCTTATTTATCCTACTCATATTTCCATGCCTCCTATTGTTTCTTATGCACCCACTCCTCCACCTTCCATTCAAATTCCTATTCCTCCACCTTCAGTTCCCATATTTTCTTCAATTCCAACTACCCAAGCCCCTTCGTCAAAAGGGTCAACACAATCTTCATAGGAAAGGCCGATATAGGTAATAGGTCTATGGGTAGAGATATTGACAAGTTCATCTGAAGATGTCAAAGAGAAACATGTTGATAAGGAGTTCATAAGGGAGGATAGTACTCCTCATGAGGATGCACCCAAAGAACCAAATCCCACTACTAAGGGATAGCTAAAGGGAGCATATCAAGATGAGCTAGAGGACAATGAAAACTAATGAATAAGGGAAGCATTTGAAGGAGGAGAAGAGGAAGAAATGGAAATCTAAGATACAAAGAAATAACAAATTCTATTCTTAAGCTTGCCCCATATGAGCTAGTCACTGCATTCACCAAACCTTCATGGTTCACTAAGGAGATAAAATTGAGAAGAAGAGTATACAATAATTCCCGAGCAACATATTGTTGTAACTGACAGCTAGGCTGCAAATACCGACTGTCAGGATAATGATCAAAATAATGTGCAAGGTGATGAAGAAGAGAATGAAAAACAAAATGATGATCAAAATGATAGACAAAGAGTTGTACCTATACTTTCTAGATATGTAAGAAGGAACCATCCAGAGATCTAGATCATAAGAGATAAGAAAGCTGGTACAAGAACAAGAAGTAAGTCTCTAAACATAAGTTGTTTAATTTGTGAGTTTGAGCCAAAATCTGTCAATGCTGCACTTGATAATGAAGAATGGATAAGTACTATGAATGATGAGATTGAGAAGATTGAGAAGAACAAGACATGGTCACTTGTGCCAAGACCAGATGACAAGAATATCATCGGTACTAAATGGATATTCAGGAACAAGCTGAATGAGAATGGAGAAGTCACAAGAAACAAAGCAAGACTAGTATGCAAGGGGTATGCACAAGAGGAAGGTATTGACTATGGAGAGACCTTTACACCCATTTCTAGGCTAGAAGGTGTAAGAATACTACTTTCTTATGCTGCATTCAAATTATTCAAGGTATACCAGATGGATGTCAAGTTAGCATTCCTAAATGGAATACTTGAAGAAGAGGTATACATTGAGCAACCAGAAGGGTTTGTAGATCCAGACAAGAGAAACATGATATGTAGACTTCATAAAGCCTTGTATGGATTGAAACAAGCTCCTAGAGCCTAGTATGAATGACTTCATTCCTATCTTATAAGTATTGGATTTGTAAGGACTAGTGAAAATAGTAATCTTTATTTGAAGGA
>MU224492.1:167001-177464 GCA_018584345.1 Thuja plicata
CTCCTGCCTTCTAGAAGGCAACAGGTCGATTCTTTCAGACATGCAGGGTGAATGAATCGATATTCATTCCTGTATGCAGCTGAAGAGCAATGACTATGTTGAAGTGTTCTGCTAAATCAGAGGCCCAAATTTAGCATGCACAAGGAGGGGGTATACATTATATCAACTATGGAATTAAATGTGTAACCAAATCTATTTTTCTCTATAGAAACTGCACTTCTTGTTGTTTCCTGCCTAATTCTCTTTTTAATCTATCCTTTTCCAACTCCCACATTGACTTTTCATATTGCATTTGATTAAAATAGTCAATGGAAAGGGAGTGTAGAGTTACCTGACTCTTTTGAAATGAAGTTTCTATAGTGACTTGTTCTGATGTTGTGCCTGTGCCTGACCCATCAATGGGTAATTCTTCTGGGGTTGGAACTAAGGCATATTTCCCCTAATCGACTTCCTGCTGAGAGGAAGGCATATCTGTAGCTTCAGCATATTCTGCCTCCATGCATTTTGTTTCCAAATTCATTATTTATGTATCCCTTTCCTCGGCTATAGGATCTATTTCCATGATGTTCTGACATTTTGTACCTGGGCTTCCTGCTTGTGGTTGTTCTTATAAAGATTCCTTAATTGGATCTTTAGGATATGACCCAGTTATTGCAGGTGAGTCTATTTTATCTTCCTGAGGTGTGCTCAAATGACTACTTCACCATGGAGGAATTTCTATAGATGTGACAGGGCACTTCTATGATGTCCAATGTTTCTTCATTGGCATGGCTGCAGGAGAAACATGGTTTTCTGATAAAACATGAGTTTTCTCCTCAGCATCCGTAGCTATTTTTTCCTTGCCCTTTTTCTTCCTCTAGGCACTTTGTGGGGTTTGTAAATCCAAAGAACCCTCAGTTTGATCACTCCTTGGGCTAGGGTTTGGTTTAACCAGAGTGGTTTGCTTCATTTCAGCTTTTGAAGAAGATGGAATTTCATGCATGGGCTCCAGAATAATGGTTTCATCCTCATCAGGTGCATCTTCCTTAGGAGCATTTTCTTGTGTTTCTTATAATCCAGGTTGTGGCTCTTCACCTCGTAACTGCACATGGGGTGTGGCGATAAATTCTTTCCATGTCATGGGAGAACTATCTCGTAAAGACCTCTCTACCAAATTTTTTATCAACCCATGGTGAGTGGTTGCATTTAATTTCCCCTTTCTAACTTCTTTTAAGCTTAGTTGCACAAACAATACAAGAAATTGGGTGCATTGACAAGGTGGTTATGTCATAAATGACTTAACAGTTTAAAATGCACAGCATGCAAGTAGGAAAGTCACCCTTCACAAGTAATGTATCTTATCACATGGACAACCAGTTGGGAGTAATCCTCTGGAAGAGATGTTCTCTTTGCCCCCTGCTTACTGGTTTCCAATGCATTGTCTATGGGCAAGGAGAATTTTGCCTTGGCTTCTCGTGTGTCATGATCATGCAGAAACAATTCACCTGTAGCAAGAAGTCCTAAAACTTCTACAATTCATGCTTCTGAAGCTTCCACCCTTAATCCCTTCACATAAGCATCTCCATTGTTATAAGTGCGCAAGAATTCCACTGCTATAGCCTCATCATAACCATAGAGCTTGAAAAAATAAGTAAGCCAGCCCATGCGGTTAAAGACTTGGACACTCGCTTGATCCTGCAATAAACATGAATAATCCCCTGGCTCATGGCGTATGGGTGGTCCTCCCATTGTTACCAAAAAAATATGCACCCCAAAAACTCTAAATCACTCAAACCTTCCTCTGCACTGAAAATGACTCTTTCAAAACTCTACTCTATGTATCCTCAACAACAATTCTTTCCTCTTGTGTTGCCCTATATTCTGCCTAAACTTAAGACTGAATAATGCTAGATAAATGCTTGGTATAGGGTTTTGGGGATTACAGCAAAGGAGAAGTTTGAAAAACTAGAGCTCGAAATATGAGTTGGGTTTAAAAAATTAAAAACTTACCAGAGAATTTCACATTATTCAGGGTTGTCACATCAACTAATTGCAAAATGAATGTGCAATACTTCTTACACAAGGGTTATCATGGAAAAAACATGAGTTAATGAGCTAACAAACTGCCCCCTACAAAAATTATGACAGGTGTCCTCACATGTATGGTTAGGAAGTACAATAGCATTTGGATGAAGAACTAATATTAATTACAATGTAATTTATAATAACGTCTAATGAATAAAAAATGTTGCAAACAATAAATGAAGGTGTACCTAGAGTGTAATCATGAATAAATGCCCAAATCTAGAAATATCGGATGACGTGTGCAAAGTGAAAAAGTAAGGGGTTGCATAATAATGATGGGACACATAAGTGAAAATGGAAGAAAAGATTGATGGGATATGATGTGATGGTGACTTTATTGTGGAGAGAGATATTTTCATGGGAAATGAAAATTTTATTATGACTGATGTGCGGTGAAGTTAAAGAGATGACTGAAGCAAAAATTTGCCCCACCTTAGCTGTAGGAGTTGCATCGGCTGTAGGAGGTCCATTGACTTTAGGAATGTCTTTAGTTAGAGGAGGTCCATTGGCTTCAGGAATGTCTTCAGCTGGAGGAGGTCCATTGACTGGAGGAATATATTCAAAGTGTCCCAGGAACTCTTCTTTAGTGGTGGGTTTATGGGACAGACAGAGTCTGTGACCATTGACCAATAACTTGAAGCAGACAGGGTCAATTCTAGACAATTGGACTACACCATTAGAAAACACTTTTTCAACCTCATAAGGACCTAGCCAATGATTTGTAAGTGTGCCTTGATTTTCTTGAAAGCAAGAGTCATATAGAAGTGCCCAGTCACCAGAAATAAACCGTTTATTTCGTATGTGTGAATCATGCCATTTCTTGCCTTAAAGTTGTATCAACTCGATGTTTTGTACAGCTACCTTGTATATCTCATCCAGATGATTAAGCTATAGGAGCCTCTCTTGTTGGGCTACAGGAAGATTTAAGTTGAGCTATAATGATGTGCGTAAAGTTTTATGCTCAAACTCAATCGGCATTACATCGGTCTTTCCATACACGAATTCAAAAGGTGTAAATCTAGTAGGGGTTTTCCATGTGGTGTGGTAGGCCCACACAACTTCCTGTAAGTGGCTACTCTAGTCTATTTTGTGCAACTGAACTATCTTAGTGAGCATGGCCTCAATTTCCCTATTGGTTATTTCGGCCTGACCATTCACTTAGGGATGATATGGACTATACTTCCTGTGGCGAATGTTGTATTCCTCCATAAGATCTGTGATCAGATTTGAAGTGAACTGAGCTCCCTGATCTATGACTAGTTCCCATGGAACACCATATCTAGTAAATATTTCCTCATATAAAAATTGTGCAACCTTGTTATCCCTTGCATGCTTCATAGCCCACACTTCCACCCATTTAGTAACATAGTTAGTACAAACCAGAATGTATGAGTTGTCATTTGATGGGGGATGACTTGGTCCCACAAAATCTATGCCCCATTTGTAAAATGGAGTGACTATTACCTAAGGAAATAAAGGCATTTCATTATATTTTGTGGGGTGGCCCATACGCTGACATCTATCATACATGTGGGTGTAATTGGCTGCATCTTTATAGAGAGTGGGCCGGTAATAGCCAGTATTGAGTATCCTCATGGTTGTATGTTTGGCCGCAAAATGGCCACCACAAGGTTCATCATGGAAGGCATGGAGTATATCATAGGTCTCATCCTCACGAATACACCTTCTCAGGATCTGATCAGGGCCAGTGTAGAAGAGACAGTTGGCCATCCAAGAAAAATTGAATGTCTTTTCAATTAATAGCCTCTTTTCCTTGGAAGAAAAATGTGGTGGTAGCTTTTGAGTAACCAAATAATTAGCAATGTCGGCATACCAGGGGGTATGAGTGGAAATAGAAAATAGGTGGTCATCTGGAAAGTTGTCATCGATGACATGTGGGTCATCATCATTTTATAATCTGGAGAGGAAATCAGCCACTACATTGGTTTTGCCCAGTTTATCCACTATCGTGATGTCGAACTCTTGTAGCAATAGGAGCCATTGGGAAAGCCTTCCTAAAATAGCAGGCTTGTTTACCAAATACTTGATGGTTGCATGATTAGTATGCACAAATATTGGGTTACCAGTTATATAGTGGTGAAACTTATTCAGTGCATAAATTACAACTAGGAGTTCTTTTTCAATTACTATGTAGTTCAACTCTGCACGCTGCAGATTCTTACTGATAAAGTAGATGGCATGCTCTATAGGTCCATCTTTTTGACTGAGAACTGCACCCGTAGCATGGTCAGAGGCATCTATGTGGATGTGGAAAGGTAATGCCCAATTAGGTCCTCTGAGAACTGGTGCCTGTGTAAGTACTTTCTTCAGCTGCAGGAAGGATTCTTCACAAGAGTTTGTCTAGATGAATTCTAAATCCTTTGTGAGCAGGGAGTAAATGGGCCTGACTAATTTGCTAAAATCCTTTATGAATCACTGGTAGTAACCAGCATGTCCCAGAAAGCTACGGATGTCCTTCTGCTTGCTGGGAGTAGGGAGACTCGTGATGACTCTAATTTTTGCTGGATCCAGTTGTATTCCCTTGGCAGAGATGTAGTGACCTAACACCACATCTTCCTGCATCATCATGAAGCATTTCTCACTATTGAGGGACAAATTATGCTCCTTACACCTAGTAAGAAATCTGCCCAAATTGACCAATGCTTCCTCATAGGTTTCCCCATAAGTTTTGAATTCGTCCATGTAGATTTCCATGCAAACATGGGAGATATCAGCAAAGATGCTAATAACTGCTCATTGGAATGTGGTTGGGGCATTACAGAGGCCAAAATGAAGTACAAAATAAACATTCCCCAAAGGAAAGTGAATATCATTTTCTCCTGATCTTCAGGAAGGATCCTAATCTGGTTGTAGCCACTATATCCATCTAGGAAAGAAAAATAATGCTTTCCTATGAGGAAATCTAGGACTTGGTCTATAAAGGACAGGGGAAAATGGTCCTTCTTGGTGGCATTGTTAAGTTCCCTATAGTCGACACATATGCGCCACTTTCCTCCTTTCTTTGGGACAATAACTAAAGGTGAGACCTAGTGGCTGTCAGAGATCGGGTAGATAAAACTGGCGTTCAGTAACTTTTGTAGCTCTGTTTTGACAATTTCTCTTAATGTAGGGTTTATACGCTGTTGGAATTGTCTGATAGGATGTTTTTCTTCTTTTAGGAAGATCCGATGGGTACATTGTTTGGGTTCCAAACCATTCATGTCAGAATAATCCCAATCGAAGGTCGTGGAATGGATTTTCAGCAAGGTGGTCAATGATGTATGTTGATGGTATGTGAGTTGGCTATTAATATGAAAGCAATGGTCGGGGGAGACTTCCAACTGATTTGTGAGTTCTACCATAGATGCATCTATTAATGGAGGTGCTTGGACCTCATGGGGAAGCAGTTGGTGGTAGAGGTGCTCGGCTATAGGAGAGGAAGGACCGACGCAATCAGGGTACAAAGCTTGCAGGGAGTAGCTATGGGGATTGAGACAGTTAATTGATGATGAGTCATGACCATACTGGTTTTGTAGAATGTTGGTGATTATGATGTCCTCTTCCTATAGCTGTAGGAATGGATCCCTTTCTAACATCATGAGTTGGGCTACTGAATTGACTACTTCGGCCTCCTCTCCAATGTCAGGCCATATTGATGAGACAAAATCCATTTGTGGTTGTGCTGGCGGATATAAATCTAATATCTTAGTATCCTGACCATTAGAAATGGTCATACCTCTAGAGCAACATCCGATAAAGGCATCAGTAGTATCCAGTCAGGGTCAACCAAGAATTATGGGATAGCCTCCTAATGTGGCTTTAGGAAAGATGATCATAAATTCAGTAGGGTAAGACTAATTTTCAAGATCAACAACTATATCCTCCACTACCCCATCCGATTTGACTGTGGAACTGTGTGCAAGCTGCAGGATAGTTGGTGTTTCCCGGAGGGTAGTGATGTGAATTTTCTGCATGATATCCTTTGTCATGACATTTATGGCAGCTGCTAGGCCAATTAGAGAATTTTTATGGTTGTCCCATTAATGATTACTTTGACAACTGGGCTACTTGGATCAGAATACTTGGGAACCACTATCTTGCTGAGCATGATATTAGCAAGTTTACCCAATACATGGACTATCTGGGGATCGTTTCGCTTACGACTAGAGTTATTAAAGCGGGCTTCCTTGATAGCCTTCCCATATGTGGGAACATCCTTTATTTCCTGGAACAACACAATCTAAACATTGATGTTCTTTAATTGATCTAGGATGTCAAAGGTTGCCTCTTCCTTAGGTTTAGAGCTGTCAACTCGCAACCTTTGTGGGAAGGGAGGTTGAGATAGCTCCACTGGTGCTGGTAATACCATGGGACCTATAGGAGTAGACTCTGGCGTAGTTTGAGATAGGGTCTCTTCTGGAGTTACTTTAGTTATAATAGGAGGTGTGGGTAGAATTGTGCCAGACCGTAAATGAATGTCATTGATTACGTATCTAGGCTACTGGTTTGGATCCACTGAATAGACATTTTGCTGAGGTGCTGATGGCCTATTATTAGGATTTGACTGAGGTTGGATAGAGAGTTGAGTAGGCTTAGGGGGTGTTGTTGTGGCTATAGGAGGTGGCAGAAGGGCTTGCTGTTGTGGTTATTGTGGTAGATGCAGGTGTCCTTTTTGTTTGGTCGTTGTTGACCTCCACGCCACTGAGGGTTTTGTTTCCAATTCCCTTGGGATTGTTGTCAATTCCCTTGGGGTTATTTCCATTGAGGACTTGGGTAAGGTTGCCACTGTTGTTGAGGATTATTCCAAGGAGGGTATTGATTATTCATAGGTTGTTTCCATTGATTACCATAAAATGGATTAGTAAAAGTAAGCGGGTTCTGAGGCATACCTTGTCTTTGAGCCCATGGTCTTCATTTTCCAATGAAGAATACTTTCTCCTTATCCCCTTCAATTGGCTTGTAATCAGTGGGTAGTTGCATAGTCTCCATGTTGGCAACCAATTTGCAACAACAATCTCTCTTCCTCTATCTACAATGTGGACAGAACTCTGCTAGCATAGCTTCAACCTCCTCATGTTTCTTTTTTGCCTGCAGTGTGTCAAACTGGGTGGCCATGTTATTGATAATTTCTAGCTTAAAGTCAGACAACAAATGTGTGATTTCTTCTCTTGAGGCTCCATCACCCATAGTTTTGTTTGTTAAAGTTCTGTATCCTCTGCCCCTCTTTGTCGCAGCTCTTGAGTAAGTAAGGCAGACTTTCTTGATATCACCCCATGTGGATTGGGTGATATCTCCTCTGGCCATAAGATCCAAGGCCTCAGTGCATCCTTCATTTATACCCCGTACAAAGAGAAGTTTTTGGGACTCCTCATTAAGTTGATGATGAGTATTTTTCTATACGCTGAACAAGAATCTTGACACAAAATCCTCTAAGCTTTCATCCTCCTTCTAGGTCATTTTTAAGATGTCATCCCCTCTCATATCATTTTCCCTATAGTATTCTTTGTGTTTCTCTAGGAACGTTACCTTCATTTCATCCCAATTATGAACAACATCCTGACCTAAGCCCATAAACTATCTTAATACAGACTCCTTAAGAGTTGCAAGAAACAATTTGAGCCTATGGGCATCCATGGTGTAGTCATAACTATGACCGAGGATGTCAAACTCAAAGAGAAAGGTATCTGGATCTTCGGTCACTAGGCCATAAAATTTGGGAAGAGTTGATGAGGTAATATTCTTGAGGTTGTTGTTATCATGCTAATCAGTAATGGGAAATGAAAAGGTAGGGGGATTCGCCATCCTGGGCAGATGCTGAGGAAGACCTTGTGGTTGGTAAATGACTAGAGGTAGCAAATTTTCTTCTTGATTGTCTGGGTTTTGGATTCTGAGATTGGCTAAGGCTTTTGCAAATGGATTAAACTCTAGTTCTCTTTCAAGAAGATGAAAGTTTAGCGTATCACCTTCTGAAGATGATGATGACGATTCGGATAAAGGAAGGTTGACAATTGCATCCACGAACTAACCCTCCTCTTCATCTTTGTCTAGTACAAAAATATCTCCTAAACGGCTATTGGGGTAGTTGGGTAAGTACCTTCCTAGAGCGTCTCTTCTTCTTCTATGCATACAGGTAAGTGAAAAATTTCAGTGGTGGAGTGAAAGACTTTTTGATAGCAAACCCCATTTAAAAAGGATGTACATGCTAGAATTGAAATCTACCAATGGCTGAAGGAAAATACTTGGCTTGATACCGTCCCCGGCAGCGGTGCAAAAAATGATCGGTTCTATTTAAGGTATCAAATACTAGGCAAGTACCATAACTCTAGGATTGGACATCCGACCGAGCAGCTATCCTCCTTTATACAAACTCATTTAATTTATCAACCCAGGGATGTGTTACTTGAAATGGGTCAGGAAAGTATATGCACCAAGGATTTTAACTCAGACCACGCTATGGCTGTAGGAAACAAATTGCTTTTGAAGGGAAACTATTCTATGACTGCAGGAAGTAAATTACTTTTGAGAAGAAACTATTTTAAAGATTTAAAGAATGTTGGAAAGGAAATGTAGATGTGAGAGTACTTGAAGGAACACTATAACTTGAAAAGATTGGAAAACATAATCATAGTGTTTCAATAGCTTTGCCTCTTTGGTTGCAGGAAGTTCTGGACTACCCTGCGGCTTGTGGCTGCAAGAACTGTATTAACACCAGAGTTATAAAACTAAAATGCAGGGAACTTAAACTAGATGCAAATGATCCTATCTAGCTAACCTAGATTCCTCACCAAGTGAGCCTCCTTGAGTGAGTATCCAAATCAATTATACTGAACTGTAGATTTTAAAACTTCATTTGCTATTGCTAAAAAATGTATTACAAATTCAACTGTAAAGAAAATAGAATGCAAACTATAACTGATAATGCCCTCCTTCTCACATAGGAGCAGGGCTTTATTTAAAGAAAAATATTTAACTACTATCTAGTCACACCATAAAGATAGGTGGAGCTTTTATTATAACCCTACTAAACATGAAAGGAAACTACAAAAATGGAGATTGAATCGATCCATGAAAGAGGAAAGAAATGTTTTTGAAAACAAATCCATCTTCCCACTCTTCCCTAGATTTCCTTAGAGAATTTATTATGATGCATGGTCCTTGCTTGCTTACTACCACCTTGATAATCTCGAATCCATGTGCGCTGCGCCTGAGGCTTCCTCGTATGCACCTACTGTGTGACCGGGTTGAGCATCCAAAACATGGGCGCAGTCTACCTGGTCAAGGTAACAGTTGCTAATTTGGTGCACTGCACTCCAGATGTTAGAGACATTTATGATAATAGACATCAAGATACACATTCATCATTCATGTTTAAACAACAAATTTATTTCAAAAAGACATAACTATATTTCCAAAATAAGTAATCTAGTATCTTCATCCAAGCGTAGCATGTTTAAGTATTTCCAATCACAAAATAGGTTCGGTGGCAGCATGCCACATAACAACAAATATAAGTAAAAGTATCTGGAAAAGCATAATAAGCATGATGAAAACATGGAAAAGATCCTAGCAAGAGTATGTCCTAGGGATTCTATAGCATGGCATTAATATGCCCTATCACCTATCACACTTATAAAGAGAAGTACAATTAATACTTTGTATTTTCCCATGAAATGTGTGAGATTGTCAAAAAAATTTAGTGTTCAACTATTCATCCATTAGTATTGGATATAAGTTGTTATTACATAATAATGTGTTGTTTTTATAACAACAAATATTTTTTTGTGTTCAACTATTGGTCGTTTTCTGTTGGATATAAAAGTTAAAGATAAGCATTTATGATTACAAATAGCCATTTGTTTCATTTAAGTTCTATATTGGTTATATTTTACGTATAAATACAATATTCTACTAATACTAAATGAAATTATTTAATTTAAATATTAAGAATTTTATATTAAGCTTCGAAAAAAAAACTACATATTGAAAAAGTTAACCTGCACAACTGCTGGTCCCTCTCCCTTAACAAACTTGATCGCAATGCTTAAAAAAGGAAATAGTGATACGAATAGTCTATTCATTAACTATAAGGATATGAGAGGAAAGGCTACTATTATAACACTCATCATCTTCATTCCGCGTTTTACATAATGTTATGTGTCATTTTGTAGAGATAATAGCCATGTATCATAGAGCTGAGCACCAGACTTTAGGAGAGGCCATCCATCCAACACTAGGGGAGGTCCGCCAATATGTGTGGGGGGTCGAGTACATGCTATAGTACTAGGCAGTTTGTGGGCCCACACATTGAAGCAAAATACCCAATACGTGTCACTTAAACACATTGAACATTAATTGAGAAAAAAACCACACTTAAGGGTTAAACGCATGTTTATATATAT